>VZUI01057481.1:0-18576 GCA_013401135.1 Cettia cetti | reverse complement strand
TCAGGGTGTTAGAAGCAGTCCAGATGAATCCTTCTGGAGTAACAGATGCAGCTCTGTGGAGTAGAGATGATCCTGTAGGCAGGTCCAGGGATGGCACAATAAGTCCAGTCTTCCTCTGAGGAATCCAGTGTAGGACTGACTCTCCAGGGCTTCAGGCTCCCTTTTATCCAGGTAGGAAGTCCGGGCTCCCCCAGCACTGGGTGGAGCATCTCACAATGGGATGATGGAATGTGTCACGTGATTGGTGAGCCTTAATGGATATCAGCAGATATCCCAGTGGGGGGTGGGAAATGAGTGATGAAAGATAAGGAACACTGGCCCACCCGGTTTTAACAGCTGGGCCATTATCAGAAAGCATTCAACCCCTTCCCCCCACCCTGCAGTTACAAGAGATAAAGAAAAAAAACCCCACACATTTCCCCAACTGCTTTCAACAGATGAAATAGAATACACATTTTTTTAGTTCCATAACCCAAGACCCTATCTTTTGGAAAGACTAGGAAGCCAACACTCATAAAGAAAGTTTTTAAGTTAGTTTAAAATTGCTGGCTATATGTCAGAATTTATTCCAAAAGCTGGTTTTGTTTAATTGAGTTTGTGGACTTATTTTGGATGGGAAGATTACATTGAAGGAGAACTTTTTACTGGCTCCACTGTTCTGGCTCAATAAAACTTGGAGGTGGGTAGGAGTCTTTATAAAATGTGTTGACTCCTTTCCCTGTATTTTTATTAAAAACAATCTCTTTCTGTTGAGTTTCAGTGAAAACTAAAATAAAAAAGATGAAAGCAAACTGATTAGGATGAGAGCACTTTAGTGCATTCTGCATAATTGTTAAACATTTGTAGAATTAAGCCTTTCTGTTGGGAATATATTAGCATTTAATAAATAAAGATGCAGCACTCTTTTTTATTTTGAAGAACCTTGAGTCATAAAAGTACATTGTGAAGCAGAAATATAATTACAGTACATCCAGCAGCAAAGTCCCTACACATTTGATTTCTTGTTCATAATTGTCTGTCTGAAATACAGTGAAGTTCTGACATGCCAAGTACTTCCCATTTCAGTTGCTTGACTTTTTGGTGAGATAATATTTAAGACAGAGTATGTGCATCTTCTTGTTGCCATGGATACAAGAATACAGAATTTGAGCAAAACAACAGAGTTTGAAAACCTGAAATCAAAATGAAGCTAGGAATGAGTTCAGTTAGACTATATAACTTGAGCTCAGAATATACATAAATGGATGATAATAACAAAACATAGAGCAATATCTGCGTAGCTAGTGGTTAATTATTTTCTTACAAAATCTGCGGGTAAGAAAATGACAAGACCACTAAGTTAGCAAACGCATGCATTGAAATAAAATGCAAAAAATGATAAAGATCATTCACCTGACTTGGGTTTTGTAAATGAGATTAATATTCTGCCTATTTAGGCTTTTCTTTTGTTTGTGATAGCATAAAATAATCTTAGAACTCATATATTTAGTATAGGCCTCCTAAACATCTACTTGCAAGCAAATGTCTTCCTTTTGCTTTGATATTAAATATTGCTAAAATGCATCTTGGATCATCCAAACATACTGTTTTTCTTGAAAAGGTGTTTAATGGAAGTTTCTCTTGAGATATTCTGTAAGTACAGCCACACCACAAACACCAGTCCATGGAAGAAAGAATTTCTTTCTTTTTTTTTTTTTTTTTTTTTTTTTTTTTTTTTTTTTTTTTTTTTTTTTTTTTTTTTTTTTTTGAGCTGCTGCCATTTTTCAGGAACTGAATTTGCATGTTCGGTTTGCCAGAAAGAGAAGAATATGCCTTCATGATTCCAGGAAGGCATCCCCCAGCCCCTTCCCACTACTATTTGAAAACAGAAGGATAACGACTCTCCACTTCTTTCAACACAGCCAATTTTTCCTTTGCTAATCAATTATGCTTCTAAACTGTGTTTTTGTTTGAGAGGACAGGTGGCTTTGTTGTGGATTCTCCTTTTGGAGTCTGCAAGAGCATCGTGCTGTCTCAGGTTGCCTATGACAATGACAAACTGCTTGACCTCAAGTTGCTGCAATTCTGCCAGACCTTTATTGCCCGTGCTTCCTCTGATAGTCATCTCACCTGGATGTCTACAGAGTGTCACCTCTTACAGTCATATTTCTGTAGTCTTTTTATACCCTATATAAAAGTGAGGGTGAAGAAAGTAAGATTCACATTGAGAAAAAAACTAAGACATTTAGTGGCCTATGTTTTTAAATCTCCAGTGCAGCCAGCTGGCGTTGAATACCTATAGTCCAAGGTGTCCAGAGGGATCAAACTCACTGCACGTGAAAGCAGAATTCAGGTGTCTACAGAAGAAATAATAAATAATCTCCTCCTAAGAAAGGAGACTGTTGCCATTTGCCACATCCTAAAGAACCTAGAACATCTCCGGGGAGCTTAAAAAAATTGACCAAGTGGAGGCCCAGCCAAAGATGATATGTCAGGCACTTCTACTTCTTTGTTAATAGTCATTCTCAAAATTTTGATCTGGAACTGGTTTTACATTTACAATGCATCTACCCATTGCTTACACCCTAACCCATAGCTGCCTTAATGGAGGAAGATAAAACTCATAACGTGCAATATGCCATATTACAAAACAAAATGATGATTATTATTATTTAGCAATCCAAATTGTGTCTATTTTTCCTTTGAACAGACTGGAGCAGTTTACTGGACAGGAAGGACAATGTAAAATATAATACACAAGTAGGAGTCATGAGTTGTAGTTGCATGCTGAAAACTGCTGATTTATCAAACCCTTAACTTCTAAGGAATCTGTGTTTTAACACTATGTGTGTGACTGATGAGTGCAACAGTTCTGTGTTTGTGAACAGTAGAGGTTTATGTGTTTGGTGCTCAACAGATCGTTGAAGACACTTATGTCACCCTAATAATTTTGCTTTGAAAGAGAGACACTCCATGTATTGTCTGTCATTCGCAATTAACATAACTGAAGAAAAAATTCTGTGGACTGATAGTATTTAGGAAAAAAAAAAGGAAAAAAAAGAAAAACCAAAATAATGTGTAGGTGTCCTGAGTATTTTGCGTACTTGTATAGATATAGTTAAATTTTAGTACGTCAAAAAAGATTTCTAAATATATTTTTGCCAAAACTGAAGCACACTTAGGAGCATTTGGCATACATACCCACTCGTAAACATTAAGGTTGCTCTATTTCCACATTCATATAATTATATTCAGCTCTTCAAGAACTCCTGGTTTTAAACTAATGCCATTTGTAGCTGTGGCAAATGAAATAATTTCTTCCTAAATTTCATTATTTGAATAATGGTATTATTGAGACTACACATGCTAGACGGCAAGGCTTACTTAAGACAACTGATGTGAAGCAGCAGACAAATGTAAGATTTACTGTTATCTGAAATTTCACGTTGCTGAATAGATGCAAATATTTTGCTTATCATGATTTTGCATAAGGAAAGCCAGTGATTTCCATATTCAAATAGATATATTGTCTTCTTATAATTGTGAATTCAGCAATCATTCCTCTTGGGAATGTCAATAAGAATTGTTGAAGCATACCACATTTGACAAAAATTGTAATTTGGTTTGTTTAGCACTGTTCAGAATAAATTCAATAACTCTCATACTGCAGTGCCTATGCAATAGAAATACCTGAACGTGCCCTTGGTAATAATAATAATGATGATGATGATGATGATGATGATATACACTACACAGTAATTAGCAACCTTAACAATGGATGAAGGTCTGCAGTACCTGAAAACTACCACTACAAAAAGAAATGGTGAGTCCTGCTTTTATCCTTTCATGAATGCTCAACAAAAGAAGGTTTACAGGGTTGAGGAGAAGGCTGTAGGTTTCTCATTAGTGTTGATTCTTGCAGAACAATTTCTGCTCTATGACAGAAAAAAGGCTGGATCATTATAAGTCTGTGGTACTAATAGAAATAAAAATTCTGTAAGAAATAAATAAACAATAAGTGGAACTGTGTTCTGGCAAGTATTCACCCTGCAGAAGTTTGGGCAGGAAAATAAGCCACCTTCTCTCCTTAACTTCATCATATTCCCAGGATACCCGTATGTGGCAGTCCCAGCTTCCAGTGCCATTGCAGGAAACAGCTCTCATGTATTTTTTGTGCCATAGCTGCCAATCTCTTTGTTTGGTTCCTCTGGTTAGAGGTAGACCTGAGGCAAACCTGAGCAGGCCAGGTAACTTAGGCACAGCCTAAGGAAACTGAGTAATTTATTAGGCTATTGAATCATCTCCTATGTCCACTTATAGTACAGTTATGGTTTCCTTTAGCAAAGAGTGTAGACACCTATAAACTAATAAAGGCAGCTACATACAGATGCAGGTATCTTAACATTCAGCTGAGTTCTGTATATAAATTTAGGTGAGATAAATGCAATCATCAGAGAAATTCCTATTCCTTTCTTTGTAAAGAAAGGCATCTTTCTGATGCCTTCTAACTCCTGTGGTGGGACTGTGTTGGGAAATTTAGGGGCAGAAAAGCATGTTTACAAAAAGAGGATTGATCATGAATATATTTCCTGTATTTCTTAACAGTTATGTCCTTAGTTTCAGATTTGAGTATGACCCAGTTAGACAGTGAAAGTACATGTTTCTCAACAGGTACTGACTTATTTTAAATTTACATTTAACAAGGTACAGCAAGCAAAGCATTTTCAAGCCCAGTGGGAAGCACAGTCTTGTTAGTTTGGCTTTTGAAGACTATTTTTTTTCGTTCTTTTCTTTTTTTGCACTAAAGGATCATTGACCCCTGGGAGAGTCTCACGAGTTTCCAAGAAATATTACCCAGCTGATGTCAATTGCCAGTTACAAGAATAAAACTCCCTCCTGTTTATGTCTTTTTCACTGTGAAGTCTTTTCTTGGAAAGGAAGCTAATCCTTGCATTAACAAGCCACTCGAAATGTGGCCAGCATGCTAAAGACAGTTTTAAGCTAGGAAGAGTTCAAGATAGATATGATGACCTAAAATCAAGTAGGGAAGTGAAGACAAGGTTGGCAAGCAAAGGACATGATGTGACAGAGAGAGTAGAGACTTTGAAAACTATAAAGCAGAGTTGAAGGAAACCAGCCCTGGGAAGCAGATGAAATAAATTATCCTGAAAACAACTTCAAAATGTATGAAGGACAGACAAGAAGATGATTGGGAGTAGTCAGAATGGATTGACAAAAGAGAAATAATTTTTAACCAACGTGATAGCCTTCTAAAATGAGATGGATGGCTTGGTGGGTTAGTGGAGAGCAGTAGATATTGTTTATCTCAACTTTAGCAAATTTAACTTTTAAGACTGTCTCTCTCACAGAAAAACTGAGGAACTACAAATTAGATGAAAGGATACCTGCAACAATATGCATCCTCAGCAGTTTTACAGATGATAAAAAACTGAGAGGTATGGTTGATACACCATATGCTATGTTATATCATGTATATACCAATGGATGTGCCTCAACAGCCTGAAAAAAGTTGACAAGAATCTCCTGAAATTCAATAAAGGGCAATGCAAAGTTCTGTATCTGGGCAGGAATAGTCCCATGTACTCATATAAGCTGGGGATAAGCCAGGGACCTACACAGAGAATGACCTGATGGTCGTTTCACAGGAAACTGCTGTGCACCCCTGTGGAAAAGAAAGGAAAAAGGAATCAGTCCTGGGCTTCAAGTAGAGTGTCATCAGCAGATGTGGGATGAAATCCATCTCCTCTGTTCATCACTGGTGAGACACACCTGGGGTCGAGTACAAGAGACACACTAAAGTGAATCTAGCTAAGAGGCATGACAGTCAGCCACAGATTGAAGTGTTTGTCACATGATTACAGGCTGAAGAGTGACAGCTTCCAGCTGTAGAAGTTAAGGTTCAGACAGAATCTTCAATCTATATTCATACTAGATGGGAGGAAATGAAGAAGATGGTGCTTAGACTCTTCTCAGTGATGCCCATTGGCAGGACAACAGCCAGTGGGCACAAACTGAAACACAAGAAAGTCTATTTACATGTTAAAAACTGTGGGGATTGTCAGACATTGAAACACAAGAAATTCTATTTACACGTTAAAAACTGTGGGGATTGTCAGACCCTGAAACACATTCTCTGGGAGACTGTGAAGCTTCCACTCTTGTTGATACTCAAAACACAGCTGAACACAAGCCTGAGTAGAAATGAAGATTCATTTCATTATGAGGACTTTATAACAAGAAGATACAGTTAAAACTAAATATTTTTAAGAGCAAAAATTCTAGAGAGAATATTCTAGAAAGGAGTAAAAGCTGAGTTGTGGATATTGATCACCAGTGGGAAAGAACTGGGGGGAAGAGTCCATAGCCTATATGGCCAGAAATTACTGAAGGTTTCCCTAAAATTGTGTTAGCTTACATGAAAAGACTCACAAGTAGATCCCATGTGATAATATTTAAAAGCAAACAAGATAAAACTTTTAAAAGCAGAGCAATACCATTGTAGGAATGTTTTGTTGGGGGATGAAAATGCCAAGGTGTCCAAACTTACAAAGAAATGTTTAAAAAAATATTTCAGGCCCTTTATTTATTTATTTAATACTTTTTTTCCCATTGCTTTTCTAAACTTTGAACTAGCTTTGAACCTGTCCCTGAAATATCTGTTCAAAATGTCAGCATTTTAAGTTTAATTCAAATTTAATTCAATTACACTTTGGTCTTATTTCGGCACTAATTCTAAAGTCATCAAAAAGCCTACATAGGATATTTATGCCAATCTAAGTAGAGGAAAGGTCAGTGTGAGGGAGTGCCATCACGAGGGAGACGCAGTGATCACCACGGAGTCAAAGCGGGAAAAGAGAAAGTTTAATTTTTCTTACAACTTATATAGATTTCTAGAAATGAGACCACATTGAAAGACTGAGGTTCAACCTCTTCACTTCCACTGGTCTGAGAAAGTGTCCATCAATGGTTCTTTCACAGAAAGGAATGTAAATAAGATAAAGAGTTCTGTAAACATCTTTTTGTTTACATGAAATTTTTGACTCCAAGAACTCAAAGGCTGGAAGGCGAGACAACAGGTCAGCATATAACTGTGTTAACACAGTTATATTTTCACTGAAGTGATATTCTAAAACAATAATTCATGATTACAAATCTCTGAAGATATCCAATTGTTGTCCAGGCCCTTTGTAGCTTATTTCCTAGGGGGATTTTGTTTATTTATTTCACTTAGGTGAATCTCTAATCATAAGAGTAATGCTCTTCCAGCTCCTGCTCTTGGATAGCCAGCTGTGTGGGCATTATGCTCCTGATGCAATATGTGGTGTCACATGCTGTGGGAGTGGGCCCACACACACTAGAATTCAATCTCAAGGCACGGCTCAGTTGGCTCCTTTGTACTAATCAGATCACTACCAGCTGCCACAGGGTCACAGAATGGGTAATGAGGCTGGAAGGCACCACTGGAAACCATCTAGTCCAGCCTCCCTGCTAAGCAGAGTCCTCCTGAGCACTCTCACTACCTAGATCATTAACCATGTTTATCAAGAAACTGTTCTGCTATATTTCAAATACCTTCTGCATTGTTTGTGCTCAGACTTTTTTCCTCTTCTATCAGGTGTTGGTGTGGTTAAAAATACCAACAAGTATCAAGGTCTGGGGTTATGAGGTTCTCTTCAGTTACCTCAAAAATTTTCAGCTGCCTCCTCTTCCTGATAATCCATCCTAATCTAGTTTTTAAACTCTCTCTGGGGTTTAAATTATGTTCCTTGAAATAGATATGTATGTTAGTATGGCATGATAAATCACCTGGAAGTGCTTTTAGTTCAACAGTGACTCACACTAGGGTCTAAACATATAGTTTATCTTAGAGGTTTTTAACTTTTTCAGGCAAATTTTAGCTTAGGTGAAGTTAAATGTGATGAATTTAACCACAAGCACAGCAGGAAATAGATTATGGTACGTTATGCTGCAAATGCACAGCTATTAATTATTTACAAACTTTATTCTTTATATTAATTTTCAATTATAGAATCATAGAATTTTTAAGATCAGAAAATACCTCCAATATCAAGTCCAAGCTCTGATGGGAACCACTGAAAATATATATTATGTTGCAGAAAAAAGCTTAAAACAAAAAGACACTTGAATGCAGTTCATGTCACCACGACATGTGTCAAGGACAGCTGAGATTAATTACTCTCCAGAGCCTCCAGCTCTTTCTATTGGTGACATAGAATGTAGATGTGTAATTTTTAGCTGTTATAAGTAAGATGAATCTCAACCTTCCAGCATCATTTCTGTATGTTACCACAGATCCCTTTATCTGATATCAGTCCTGCCACCCCTAAAGCAAGGGTAAGGAGTTTTAATTTAAAGAGCAGTTGGAATCTTTTGTATTCTAATGAGCATACTAACAATCTTGGTAAGTGTGAAGAAAATCCTTTTCTTATGAAACAGGCTAGGTACACAGCTTGTTACTTTAGTGGGAGATTCACGACATCAAAACGTCCTTTAGTTGACAGAACCAGACACCACTGATACATAGTTCCTCTGCTTATAACAGAAATCAACACCTGACATTGAATCAACTGGATCAGTTGGAAATGGCTTATTACCTAGGCCTTAAGAGACTTTTCAAAATTGTTAAGTGATCTTAAAAGAGTCTATTTAAAACTGAACTGCTTCATGGCAACCAGTAGCACAGATGTGAATGCAGAACCATTGTCCTCCTATGGTCCTCCAGAATCACTTACAAGTGCCCATTTCTGTAGCTTTTTCCTACCACTAGATACTGTAGGAACTATGGCATCTATAACACAACTGAAGAAATTATATAAGAAAATAGCATCAACATATTTGCAATGCTTTTCATCAACTACTTTACCTTAATTTATTGTAAGGATTCACTTACACATTATTCTGGACATTGGCCACCTGAACAAGGTTAACTTCCATGGACAGGAAGCTTCCAAGCATTTCAAAGCAGATGTACAGTTTCTTCAGAAAAATGGTTTAATAAAGCTAAACCTTGGTTTCATAAAGCTAGAAAGCTAAATCATGTGGGAAAACATTAGTTTTCTAAACAATTTAACTAAAAATATTATTGTGGAATTCAAATATTCACAAAAATTTTTTGTCACAGGTTTTATAAATCATTCTCACAGACAAGCTTTTACAACTCTTCTACATAACCTGAATTATTCACTTTATAACATGTAACTATAATTTTAAAAATCCTGCTATTTTCTACACCATTTTTATTGGAAAATACATCATTACAATACTTAGTCCCTTAAAATTTTAGTTTCTCTGGCGACTTGCTCAGGAGGTGAAATAATTGTGGTAGCAAAATAATTCCTTTCTTGATAAGGCAAAACAGTAAAAGAAAAAAAAGTAGCACTCAGTATAAGGAACTTTTCACTTAGCTTTGGATTTTGCTACCACTATGCCCATTTCTCATATATTTATTTCCATTCTACACTTTCCCACAAAGCAGATTGATTCACTTAGAGGAGCACAGCTGAGATGATACACAAAAAGTGTTTTAAGAGAAAAATCTTTCTAGTAAGGAGTTATTTTGCTTGGTTTTCTATTAATTGTCCTTTACTACCTCTCTTTTCTTAACTCTGCAAGGATAATTGAGTTTTGGTGCTTTGAAGATGAAGTCTGGACTCTTTTTAAAATATGAGGAGCAGAAATAGTTATTATTACTTCTGAGAACTTATTTACACCTGTGGCAGACTTTATTGTGAAACCCAGACTTCCCTCTTGGCACAGCAGCCTAAATTTCCTGCAACATGACGAAGATGAAGATGTTTTTTCTACCCCTTGTCAGAGCAACTTGATTGCCTCCAAAGAGGACAGGGTTGGATAAAATTGTCAGGGAGACCCTCCTGCTGAGTCATGAGATTCAGAAAGGACCCTGTTTTCCAAACTCTTTTCCAAGGTTTTATTAAAACCTTAGGTGTGGCTGGATCCAGACTTAGTCCTAGAGTTGGTTAATCGTTTATAGCTGAAGGATTATGTGTAGATAACCAATCCTTTATACAATCTTGCTAAGTTTTCAATGTCCTAGTGTGCCATGGAGCACTTTCTGAGAATCTGCCAGAGAAAGGAACTGCTCATCCTCAGGGAATAACTGGAGAGGCCTCTCTGCCCACCGGGAGATCCCAGTGTGCAAACACTGTCCTGCAGGGGGGATTGAGGCCCTGTGCTGGCCACTGTTTGTTGAGTAAGATAATTGACTTATTTTGGGTTGACACATGCTCAACGAGCCCTTAGCTGCTGAGCAAGACTTACAACCCTTAACTCTCCTGTTGTTACCTGTGAGCCAGATGCAGCCATAGTGACAATCACTGGTGGCTCTTGCTCAAGCAGAAAAGGAGTAGAGGAATCACACAGGCACAGTCCCTTCCAGATGAAATAGTCAATATGCTCTTCTAGAAAGCCTTGATCCAGGTGATACAAGGACAACTAAACTCAGCTAAGCACAGTAATTTATAAAAACCTGTTATGAGGTTATGCCCCAAATGAGGGCAGTATGCATAGAATGTGTGTATTGACTGTCATGCTAGACCAATATCCCTTTGGAAAATTAAGAAAAAAAAAGGAAAAGCTTAATGAAATTACTGGTGGGTGTTAATTTTACTTTGTGGATCGTGTAATTTGTAACATATACCCAAATGCACACAAATGACTGACAGCTTTGTCAAGCTACTTTTAGGAATCATGAAGTCTTTTAGGTTGAAAAAGACCCTAAAGATCACTGATCCCAACGATTAACCCAGCATTGCCATGCTAGCCCAGCACTAAACCATGGACCTGAGCATTACATCTACACATCTTTTAAATACTTCCCTGGGTGGTGACTTAACCACCACACTGGGCATCCAGTTTCAATGCTTGACAACCTTCTCTGTGAAGAATTTTTTCCTAATATCGAATCTAAACTCCCTCTGGCACAACTTAAGGCTATTACCTCTCATCCTATCAGTTGTTACTTGGAAAGAAAGATTCACATCTTGCTACAACTGCCCTTCTGGTAGCTGTAGGGAGTGATAATGTCTCTCCTGAGCCTCCTTTCCTCCAGACTACACAATCCCAGCTCTTTCAGCTGCTCCTTATAAGGTATGTTCTCTAGACCCTTCACTGCTTCATCACCTTCTTGGCGACATGCTTCAGCACTTTGTTGTCCCAAGAAATCCATGTGTTTCTCAGATAGGAGCTGGAGGCAGGGTAAGTTACACTAGATAACACAAAATCACCTGGAGACATGCTTAGTTAACTAGATCACATCCTTACACAATGTACTTGATTCAGTTATCTACATATTAATGTCAACTCTTATTTGGTATTCACAGAGTTTTACAGAAGTGAAAAATCCTTTCACAGGTGGCAGATACAACATAAGTCACTGATACCTGCCTGGAGAGATCCTAGAATGTTCTGGGTGAGAATGGACCTTTAAGACTATCTCGTTCCAGTCCCCCTTCCATGGACTAGGACACCTTTCACTAGACCAGGTTCTTGAAGTCCCATCCAACCTGGCCTTGAACACTGCAGGGAAGGCACCCACAGCTTCATATTGGTATTGTCCCACTGGCTCCATTCAGACATACTAAATTTGTAAATAACAGATATTTCAAAGAAGTGGATAACTCAAAATACAGTCATCATTTTAAAAGGTAGACATCTAGAACAATTGAGACAAAAATCTTCCCTAGATACTGGCAGGACTACCTCTAATGTGGACATCTGCACATCTGTGAATAACAGAAGATACCTGTCTAGCATTTAGCCCTCCCTTGTCATTACTGATTAATTTCCCTGCATCCTTTCAGTCTCTGGAAGTGTCCCTTGAAATTAGTTTTCACCCTCAAATGTAAAAGAGTAATTTCACACCACTGAACAGCACTCCAAAACAATATCACCATTCAGACAAGGAGGGGTTATCCAGATAAGAGATTTGCCTAGAAAACAGTCATATAAATTTTATCACTTTGCTGTGTTTTTTAAAATTCAATTGACAATCAAGAAAAATAGGGTAAAATACAATTTACTTTTCTTTTAAAGAAGACAGGGTCAGTTTGCTTAATTTTTATTTTTATTTTTTAAAGATGACAAAAGGACAACAGTGCAGCCAAAAAGGCAATGTTTTCATCTGTCCTACTTTTTTACAACCAGTTTGGTTGTTCTAGTGCTAAGTCAGCCTTTCATTTGAATGCAGAAATGCAGCACATATCACGTTGGAAAGTTCTCACAAATTCAGAAGGGTTTTTTTGGAAGGAATTAGGCTAACATTTAAAAACTTGTTAATGAGTCTTGGCTTATTCTTCTCTTTTGACAGCATGATATCATTAATGTCAGGATTTGGTCTGCCAGTTCCAGCACATATGGAAATAGGATGTTGCACATTTTGAGATACTAAGGATTGTAGGTAAATCTTCCATCACTTATAGTTTATGACTCAAAAGTCTCCATAACTTCAAGAAAATATGTAATCAAGAGAAAACTGATTTAAATTGCATGAACTTGAATTCATCCACTGGGATCAAAATATAAATTTGGGTCAAACATTCTATGAGAAAAGCCTACCAGAAAGGACAGAATTGGATATTGGATGACATTGGGAAAAAAACTCCTATTAATTAAGCTTCTCAATACAGGGGAAGAAAAAAAAAACCCAGAAAAAAAAATAGGTAATTGGTTAAGTGAAAATATAATATATGGTTGCTCTTTGACCTTAACTGAACCAACTGGAATTTGTTACTGATGACTGGTGTGGGTACATCCCTGTTTTCCTATTGCTATTATCAACAAAGCTGTCAGCTAGACTTCATTTCACTGGCATGTAAGAGTTTATTAGCATGGATAAAGTTCAAAACATTTCTTAGAAATATTTGAGAAAACCAGAAATACATAATTTTAGCTTATCAGCAATTTATATGAAGATTTTTTTCTAATATATACATATAGGACACACACAGAAAAAGTGTATCTGAAATGTAACAGCTTTGTAAAATTCAGTTCACCATTTACTCAGTATTTTATAGAGGTCTACAGGAGTTCGTGTGACATTTTCGTAAGGGATAAACCATTCAAATTTATTTATAGTAAAGGTTCAGTCTTTAACTATTAAAAAATCTGAAAATGCACAGGACAAAAATCATTTTTCTGTGCCAAGATGCATTTCCATTTCAGCTGGTCTCATTTTTGAAGTTGTTCCTGATAGGACACTGAAGGTATGCTGGAAAACTTGCACATTTCTATATATGGAAGCTTCTTACTTGATAAATCTCATGCAGTTTTTAGGTTGTAAGATATTGCACTTAGGACTACTTTATTTTGTTTGGATTTTATTTTGGGTTTTTTTGGTATTTTGGGGGGTTTTTTTAATAACTGCTGGTTTTTATGAGACTTTCACAATTGGGTTTTTCTTCTATTATTTCTAATTTTACCAGAACATACTTATTGGCTGACATAGCTCCATGTCAGTGAAACTGAGTTTTCTTGAGTTCAGCAAAACTATAAGAAACATTTTTGTATTTGCATCTTTTTTTGTTTTCCCCACATACACCAGGTCCATTGGGCGATCTACTCGATCCCCTCTTTGTGCAAATCTTCCCTTTCTTTTGGTCTTTGTCTATCACAGTCAAAACAAGACAAGTAATACTTTGTCCAAAACTATCAGAATATCATAATTATCCTCTTCAGACAGCAACTGTTGCGGCCTCAATGGCAGTAACCCAAATGGCAGCAGCCTTTTCTTCAGAAGCTCACTGTGGTCCTGTAGAACGCTTGAACACTTGTTTTAGAGGAAAAAAGAGGAAGAGCAGCTTTTGTAGGGATCTCCATCCTTAGTGATACTCAAAACTCAGTTTCACAAATTCCTGGGAACACGACTGAGCTTTAAAGCTCAATCCAGCAGCAAATTTGGCACTGCTCTCATCAGAGGCTTGGACCTTTAAAGGTGCTTTCCAAATGAAGATTTTCTTCGGTAGTAAATATCTGCTGGATACTTTCTGTTCTATCTCTTAATTTTAAAAGGTAAAAGCATACAAAACAAAGCAGATATTATTGTCTAAAATTATTTTTCACAATAACATAATCAAATTCCACTTTTCTAATGTTACCAGTCACCATCTGCCTCTGGAGACATGTTTTTCTGTATCTCCATTATAATCCTTTCCTAATAAAATGGGGAATAGAGGATGTCTGAAGAGTCAGAGATATGTAAGACCAAATATGATCTAATTCTGAGAGAAGTGTACTAAAACCAAGACTTTCAAGGTTTCCTAGTCTCCAGAATAAATTTAAAAAATAACTCCAACATATTTCAACTCATTTTTGCTCATCAGCTGTTTCTCATAGCTTAACTTTCTCACCTCATCCCTGAGTACCAGACTAATTAAATTTAAATTACTTTGTGGGAATGGTCCATGATATCCCCATGGGCTTGAACCATGTCTAGCAGCAGTTAAAATCTCATCAAGAACCATGCTGGCAAACTTACATCTCAGATAATTCTACCAATGCTCAAACCTGTGCACGTGCCCTGTTTAATTTACCAACCTATTATATAGGTTGATATGATATTTAAAGTATAACTAGACAAAAACAAAACTATGAGGAATATATTTGAAAATACAAGAACAGAATAAGCAAAAATAGTTCTTGCTTATTCATTCCTCTGAGTTCATCTTCTCTGCCACCAATACTAAATCTCAAAAGTGGAGGCAAAAAGGAAGGCTGGACATGGGGACATGGCACCCCCCTGCCTTCCACTTCTTCCCAGCTTAGGAGTTAATGCCTGCAATTCTAATCAGCTAATTAGAACACAAATGAGTAGTCTGAAGGGGTTAGTCTTGAATTCAAAGAAAATAAGCTAACCCTGTTAGTAGTATATTTTATATGCAAACAAAAACTGACCTGAAAAACTAAAATATTTGATATAAGGAGCAAGAGCAATATTTTTTTCTAGATGAAAAACTCATTCAGCTGTAAAATAAGTGTGCTTCCTTTTCATTTTCAAGGCCTAATTGTCCTGAACATCAAGAATAATTATTTTTTATTATAAACTTCATATATTCTTTTTTTGCTGCCAAGTCTACAAGAGGCAAGATTTCTAAAATGTCTTTATTCTTTAACTTAAAAAAGAAGCAAAAAGATACTTAGAATACTTTCTCCTAAAGTATTAAAAATTACCTAATTTTTGTATTAAAATCCTCCTTTATGTGTTTAAAGAAATAAAATTGACAATTCCCAAAAATTGACCATGTGGTATTGATATTTCTGGATCTACTTTACCTATTTACTTTAGAAGTTGCAGACTAGTGTGTGTATCCATTTAAAGTTCAGAAACACCTTTTTCAAGGTCATCTAAACAAGCACATTAAGTTCTCTCACATGATATAAAATGTTTAAAAGGCAATACATTCTCTATAATGACACTAATATTTCAGTGTCTCTGTAGTCATACATTTCCATATTTTCACAGGTTTTTCTGCTTTGTCTGAGAGCTTTTTTGGTGCTTCAGAACTTGAAATCTCTCAATAAGTGAAAATTTAAATTAAGTATTGATTTTGATTGTTTTGATGTCAAGAACGTCTATGTAAACCTGGCACCCAGGAACTTGGACAAAACCTCCTTAGAATGCAATGAGATTGACATTTCCTACATTCATGAATTCCAGGGAAAAATCTTTTTTATTCAAATGCAGTTAGCAAAATACAACTACATTTTTTAAATAATCTAGTATTTTAGTTGATGACAAATTCTTAAAAATGTCCTTTGTCAGTTAATGCAAATATGTCTAGAGTAAGAAAATCTAGGGTAACCACTGAAACTTTTCATTTGAATTCTGTAGCAGCTTGCCCAGCAAGGGGTTCTGGTGGCAGTGACACTTAATGAACCAAGACTTGCATTCTGCATTAGGGATCTTTTGGTATAATGAGAAAAAAATAGTATCCTTGGAGCTCATTTTCTTCCTTCAAATAAAGAAGTAAAGAGGTGCATAACCAAGATGAAATATGCTTATTCTAGAACACACTATATTACTGTAGTACTTCGGTTTACTTCATGAAAAACAGAAAAGCAAAAAGCATCTAAACAATCTGCTGATTTTGCTGATGAAGCTGAATCACCCAAATAGGTGATAATGACAGCTTGACTTTGCTACAGGGTGCAGTGCAATCTGAGTACCTACAGTGAATCCAGTTAAATGTTTTCTCTGCATCTTATTGTTACCATGTATTATTTGCATGTTGTTCTTATTTGACCTCTTCACTTAATACAGACTAAACACTGATGGTAAGATTGTCAGATTTACATAAGATTTACATTACAATTCATAATAGCACTTTCTGAAAAAATGTTAGCCCAGAAGAATCAGATACCTAATGTGAAGACAGATTTCTGATAGCAAGCAAGATACTATTAAATGTGCTGTCCCAATAAATCCTCACACTTCACACCCGCATAGCTGAGGTTGTTGCTTTCTTAGAACTGGGAAAAAAAAAAATACAGAGTTTTACTTGATCCTTGACTTTTGATCTTCATTTTTGTGATTGTTCCTTTTCCTGAATTTGGCAGAAAAAGCTTGGCTGGACCTCGAAACTTCCACGATATATTATTAGATTAGAACTTTATATCATGTTTTTCTGTGACATTTTGTTCATCTCTTTTTTTTCAGTGCATAGTCCTTTCTAAAAATAAAATCAAAAACAAAACCAAAAACCAAACCCAATACCTAAGCCTAAACCAAAACCAAAACAAACAAAACCCACACACAAATACCAAAACTGAGATATGAATGTTGTCAGATATTGTCAGTGTTGAAAGCATTTGCTTTGACTCAAGCATAACCCAGATTATGGCTTTGCATGACTGGGAGATTCAATATTCAGTATTCAATTCATTGTGGCTCACCTCTACAACACAACATCTCTAGACTCTAATTTATGAAATTTATACTGCTGACAAAACATTGTTTTTACAATATTTCCAACCCTCCTGACCACCCAAGGAGTTCATAACAGGAATTTATGTGACATAACAGGTATAAACTTCAGAATCAGCAAAAATAGTAAACTTTGAAAAAAGTATGTAATGACCTAAATCAACAACATTACACATTCTCCTTATTGTATGTCCAGAAAGCACAGAGCTAGAAAACTAGGGTAAATTCACAACTTTGCCTAGTAAGCTTTACTATAAGTAAACCCTTACTAGGTTTACATTTCATGAGTATCACTTGTTCTTCTAATTAGTTAACTTTTCTCAAGTTCTTTTCAAGTCTGCACTGTGCTTTTCATATCAACATTCCCTACTAGCTGAACTTTCAAGGCAACTTTCCCATGACAGTCTTTATGTTTGGGTGGAATTTGAATTTTACCATAAAAACAGTACACATGGTAAATGCTACACACTAAATGCCTCTTCTCTCTTGTATTTCAAAAAACTTGACAGAAATAACATAACAAGTACATTTACCCCACCATTTCCATGCTAATAGTATTGGTTTGTTTCCTATCTTCCCCTATTTGCACTTTGTCATCACTGCCTTGTTTTATATGTGTAGATTGAGTCTGCATTATGACAACAGAATTTGCTCTTTGTCACCTCAGGTTTGCATGTATTCATAACCTTGTTTGTTTCCCAGCAACAAACCCCAGCTTTTTCTATTACCAAAATAAAGCCACTTTCCTGAGAAAGAGAAGCATACAATCATAATATTTCTCTCAGCATCTGTGCTGTTTTATTTGTTCTTATAGCCAGAATTCCCTAACAACAGTCCCCAAAAGTTGTTTTCCCTTTGACATTGACTAATCTTCTGCAATGGAGTCCCACTTCACATCATCACAGTCATCTGAAATTCTCCTTGCTCAAACACCTAGCACTTTTTGGACAACATGACCTATTATTCCCACATTTAGGCTGACAGGCAAGACTCAGCAAAAATAAAGCTAAAAATAGGATCCCTGTAGCAGCATGAATTACAATATATTCTTATAACTTTTTGGTCTGGATGGAGCATCAGGTTTAAAATCCAGTCAGGAAATAACAGGAGTTCGGATCATATGAAGAAACCAGTTCAAAACAACTGAATCTTCTCACTTTTAACTGAATCTTCTCACTATACCCACTGTCTCATGAAAAGAAGAGATTACTTCAACTTGTAGTGTTTGTTTTGTCTGTCAATACCCCAGGAAAGCTGAAACTCTTGTGTCTGTCAGTTCCCCCTTATGGGGACACTTCACTGAAGAGTCCTGCTGAATAGGAGGGTGGCTTGACTGACTGGGTCAGGGACACACCCCAACAGCATAAGGGAGACCCAGGTCCCCTCAGCTTTTCATCTGAGTGTGTTCCCCTCTGCCAACAACTGCAAAGAACTCACACCAACAGTTTATGGAATAACAATTTATTAATATACATTTGTGACATGATAAGGCTCGAGGACTGTCAGTGACAATATCTGACTGCAAAAATGTATTCAAAGAAACACACAGACAAGCTATAATCCCCAATAAAAGCATTCAGTACACACAGTGTGGTTCTTACCCAATAGGTGCCCCTATG
>VZUI01057480.1:0-56360 GCA_013401135.1 Cettia cetti | reverse complement strand
AAGTTTTGCCCATGGACTAAAGTCCAAGCCATTGTCCTTCTGGGCTGTGTACCAGGGTCTCCAACCCCCCTGTACAGGTTCCAAACCCCCCTGTACAGGTCTCTGTCAGTCCAGGGTATTCAAAGCAATGCCCTGGACCCCAACAGTTTGCATCTGTTTAGTTTTATTTTCTATCTCTTTTACACAGAAATCTGAATGGCTGTTTCTAACAGAACTGACTTGTATATGTGGAAATGTTCCTCCCCATGGCTTGTCTAAATCTGATAATGTTCTTTAATTACCACTCATTCAAATACTGGCAGGCAACGTGTTATAATTTCTTGTTTTCATAGCAACAATTGCAAGAAAAAAAAACCCAAACAACCTGTCCTGTTTGTTTGGGTTTTTTTTTCCCCTTTTCTTCTTCTTCCTTTCCCTCTTCTTTTCCTTTTCTCTATAATCATAACCTCTTTGGGAGTTCATCACTACTCCTTTCACTGCTATAGCAGTGTGTGGTATCAGATATCACTGCAGCTTGTTGCCCCTGAAAGCTAAAACATGTAATTCCTGGGTGCATGTGTTTGTTGAGAACCAGTGAACATCTAATTTCTAGTTGAAATATTTATTTGCTACTGGCATAGCTTAAGATAAAAACTTTTTACTTCCTTGGATCCCTTCCACAGCTCTCAAATTGTCACCAAAATTTATGTAACAGCTGACATATTTCTGTCTGTAATCATAGCTTTAGAAATACTCATCTGGGAACTCCCAGTACAGAGGCATATGTATGGAAGCATAGAAACATACTCCATTAATGCAAGCAGATCTGCACAGACTAAGGAAAGCCAACTATAACTTTGGCTTGCAGATCCAGATGGTTTGCAGAGATAAAATCAGATTTTACCTCCTGTAGAATAGAGGCAGAATGAGTTAGGACTAATAGATATTACACTTCAGACATAAAGCCGTATCTTGTAACAGAATGTCTTGGCATTTCCAGAGCAGAGTTTCTGATAGGGAAGTACAAGCAGGCAGCAAAATGTGCGCACATCCCCAGATAAGGCACAAAGCACCTTTTAGGCTGTGAGTTTTATGCTGTGATGAGGTGCTAATTGCTTCTCACTGAAGTACAGATTGATCTGACATAACTATCCTCCTCCAGTGGACTCTAACCTAATCTGAAGAGATTCAAGAGCTCAGAAAGAAATGAAAGTGGAGAAATGCGTTTCATTAGTTTATCCTTGCTAGTAGCTTTCCCTTGTGATTGAAGTTTGGGAACAGCTGCAAAGGGATCTTGTTAGGAAGTATCTGTATTTTTGCCAACGTGCTCTTGAAGAGACGTGGTCGAGTTTTGTAGTGACAAAGAACCTCTAAAGAGAAGCTTAATGATTTGCAATTAAAGGCTGCGCATAAATTCCTTTCTGTGTAATGTCCTAATGTGAAGAAAATATTCTCATCCCTTCATCCCTTTAGCTCAAGTTTGCAGAAATAAAATCTGTTGATTGGATCCCAGTCAACTAGCCCATTCATTTGGAGATAATGCAAGCATTGTTATACTGTACTGTATGGGACATTCATGGAAACATCAGACAAATAGGTCAAATTTCCAGCCCCTTTTAACATCACGTTTTGAAATTGTATATCTTGAATTTTAAACTGCATTGCTCAATGGATGCCTTTTAATGCCCATAGCTATGATTTGACTGAACATTTGATGACACTTATGGGAATGTTTTATGATATGGTTACTAGTAATGTGAATTATTTGGTTTTACATTGTTAGCCACTAATATGATTTATTACTATTAATTGACTAAGTTTTCCTTTTCCTTCCATCTTTAAACCTCACAAAATCTTTGTGTTTATTAAAAAGTGGTATTTTTATTTAGACATGTCAACAGCAATGGTGTTTATATTACATTTGGGAGAAACATGGATGTCCAGTACTGAGCTGGGTATGAAATAAGCCCTGCTGAGAATTTTTGTCTTTCCAGAGCAATTGGAAAATAGCACTAGAAATAATGTTAGTTTAGGGGTTGCATGCACAGTTTTTTTTCTTTTAATAAAGCTAGCAGTCTGACTTTGTATGTGCACCAACATTTCACATATGAAAAATAATGAAACACAAAAGGTGGCAAATTAGCTACTTAGGCAGTCTTTGTTATTTTAGCTACTATTTTAGCTCTCTCTAATATAAATGCTTCAGATTCAAACTGCTCCCAATTCCTGAAGACAGTCAAAAAAATTGATCATTGTAAAGGAAACAGTGCCATGAACTGATATGGAAAGGACAAAAAACAATCCTCCAGTAAAAGAAAAAATCTACACCTCTGTTAAAACCTATTTCTTACAATAATCAATGCAGACATGTAATGCTTGTGTTGCTCCTGGATATGCTGCACATCACATCTTCTAAAAAGCGGGGAATACAGCATTTTATTAACTTTCTGCGACCCATCATTGCTTGCTTTTGGTACAAAAAAGTGCAATGAAATATACACCAAGGGGACTAGAGAAGACAAAGCTTTGAAAGACAAATCATAAAAGATGAACTTTTTACTGCAGTGGTATTAGAAGTCTTTTGCAGCAAAGGAAAAACAAAAAGAAAAAAAACCCCAAAAAACCTTATGTGAGATCTTTAAGAAATTTCTGATGTTGGAAAGAAAGATTCCTGCAAAGGGAGTGTAAGGAGGACAAATCCCCTTTGTCTGCAGCTGCCTTGCACTTACTGGTTTGTGTTGCTCGTTAAGCAACACCATGTTGTAGCTGCGGTGAGCAGTCCTCTGAAAGAGCTGAATCCAGAGTCTTTGCAAGTCATTAAAAAGATTCTTTGCTCTTAATATTCATTTCTGTTTGAGTACTCAGAATAATTTGGATTAGTTCTATTGTCTGATGTTTACAAAGTTTAAGCATATGAAAATTTAGCATTGCTTCACCTAATGAGCTGAGTAGAAGACTAGAAAGAGAAAAGCAGAAAAAACATGTTTTTTTCCCTTAATTCTAAGCACTCTTCTCCACTGTGGCACAGACCACATGTCAAGTAATGATCACGGTACTACATTCTTGTCTAAAGTACTCTTATTTGCACTAGTCATAAAATCTTTTTGGTTGAGTATGAATCTTTATTAAAAAAAATACCTACTATTCATTACTTTTCTGCTTTTGGCTTTCTAAATGGGTTTAAAAGAATCTGCTTAATGTTGCAGATGGCCTCTGCTGACCCAGAAGCAGACAGGCAAAGGGAGAATTACTTTTGGTGCTTTTTTGTAGATAAATGCTTCAGGTTTCAGATTCTTGTACTGGGTTTTCCCCTGTAATTTTAAGCGAAATGCTCAGTGTCTCTTCTTTCTTGCAGTCCTCCAGTCACTTTGTGTCTGAACTGGTATTTGAATCATGACAAAGAAAGGTCAAGAGTGGATACTCTTAAACCATCTCAGAGCTAGGGAAGGAAAACCTTTGATTGTACTTCGTCTTGAGTTTTCAATTTTGTTTTTTGTTCCTTGTAAAATGAGAAATTTAGGATTTGAAAGTTGATGACCATTTTTCAGAATAGCTAATTTTCTGTTGAGTACCTGCACAAAGTTTGCTGGATTTTCAGTGGCTCTGTCAGCAACCTGCAACTGCCACTGAGAGTTGTTGAAAATCTGCTTGCATCATTAAGGTACTTGAAAGTGATCTTTAATATCTTGAAATGCTAGAATTACAGACTATAAGAAAGATGCATCATTCCTCACAGAGCACTGTGTTACTCCCTTGGTGTTTTGGAATAATAATGTTAATAGCTGCTGCAGAACCCAGTGCTATGAAAGCAATGGTCCTGGCATTACTTGTGCTTAAACAAAGAATTTTTGTGTAAACCGTTGAGAGCTGTCCTAAGTAAATTACACTCAGGATCTATATATCTCTTTAACTCTCCCTGGCTACTGGCAGCCAACCTACTTGCCATCTGCTGTTTTCCACAAATGAAGGCTGCTCTCAGTTTCTAGAAAGCTAGATAAGGTTTCTGGTAAAACTGCCTGCTAACTGCACACAGTTTTTTAAGGGCTTCACAGGGAACTCACTGAAGCGTGATCAAAGTTTGGTGAAGAGTAGACAGAAATTCTGGAAGGTTAGTAGTGTCTGCCATCCTTAAATCTTTTGCAATGTAAAGAATAACTGTTTAAGATTCATAAGCACAATAACACCATCATTAGTTGATATGCAGATTAATAATCTGTTTCTCAGTGTTCTGAGTTGCAATGAACTCAAAACCACAACGACCTTGCTAAACCACCTGAACAATTTCTTGATGCAGATCAAATCATTATTATATGTAAATCAGAAGTATCCACACCTTGGGACATAATCTTGACTCAGGTTCTTAGAATGAATGTTTTAGTTTAAATATAAAGGACAACTAAGATGTTACTATCTTATTGCTTGCTTCGTCTTTTCTTGTGTGTTATTCTTTTCTGTTCTCCATTGTATTTTCTTAAAAAGCCTTTATTTCTTATGCTTTTTTTCCTCTCCCTTCAAAGCATTGCAGTTTTCTCTCCTCTGTCACTTACAACAGCTTTCTTTCTTTTTAAAACACTTTTGATATTTTTCCACACTGGTCCCACAGCCTGGCAACATGGTAGGGAAGATCCTTCTGTGGAGAAACACTGGACAGCTCAGCCTTCATTTATCAATGAAGAGCTGAGGAACATTTAATAGATGTCACACTGAATCCAATGGTTAAGTCTGCAGTAAAATCAGCTTCCCAAGCAAAAAAATCCCTAGGTGTACAGACTCGTTTGAAGGCAATTTTATGTGGATTTTATGAAAGAAAATTCAATTATAATCATCAAATAATGTACATCTAATAATCATTGACCTCTTGGCAGATGTTCCTCTTGCAAATTTTTGTAAAGTATTATGAACTGGTAACAATACTTGTGAAAAATTATGAGAGCCACAAAAATTTATGAAAAAAGTTTCTATTTATTTTAAAATGATGGTTTAAATTGTGTCCAAATTTCCATCTTTGATACAAACTCAGATGTTGCCCAAGGCATGTTTAAGACTGCCTACCTCAAAAAATTTTGAAAACTTTTGAATTGTTTTTTGACAAAATTGCCTGATGTTTAAAAAAAAATTAATACAGTGAAACCTCTAAAAATACTGATCATGTCACAAAGTGAGGTGTACATTTTCACCATTCATTATTGAAAGACATTTTGAGTTGGAAGGGACCCACAAAGATCGAGAACAGCTCTTGAGTAAGTGGTCCATATGGGCTCAAACCAGCAACTTTACTGTTATTAGCACCGTGCTCCAACCTGCAATACATGGCAACTTAAATCTGTAGATAATTTGGAGAAATGCACTTATAGATTTTTTTTCTCTATGCTTCTTTTCCTAAAGGCCATGTTACCTTGTTGTTTTTGAAGGAAATGAGAAATTAAGTTTTACATTAGAAAAAAATTTATAAGTCTACAAATGAATATACAAAAATTGTTAGAAATATTTCCTGTGTAACTAGAAAACTTTTTTGTGTCTGTTAATGGAAACAGTAGACTTGCATTTATGCCAAATGACTATTAGGAATTGTCTTTCTCCCACTGAACAAGGTGGCGGGCTTTCTTTTCACAGACAGATGAGGAAAGGAGTGAATTGCTCATATGTTAGCACAACTGCAGCAAAAATTAGGGCTTGAAAACTTAGGTTCCTCTCCTAAGCCATTTCAGCATCTACATAACTTTGCTCACACATGTAATTCCATTCAACGTTATAAAACATTTGTGTCCTCTGGACTTCATTGAGTATTTGCTTTTATATGCTACGTGAAGAAACATTGTTACCAACTTCAAATTTCCCCTAAAATCTGACAAGCAAATCTATTCAATTTCAAGGTCACTAGTAGAACTTGTAAAAAATTCTGGGCTTTCAACAATCAAAACAATAAATACCCACAAAATGATTTATGCCATCTTAAGATCTCGTGGCATTGACCAATAGGCTGCATAAAAGCACACAAATATGATTTATGTCTCTTAAATTCCCCTGGTAAGAGAATATGAAGGAAAAATGGAAAATTGAGGCTCTTCCTCTTGAGTATAAATGTCCACCAGGGCAGGAAGGAACATGGTCAACATTGAAAATATTTCTGGTCTAAATAGGAGAAAGAATTTCACTTTCCTATGGATACATGATTTAAGTATAAGGATTTCAGTTATGTCTGGTAACCAATCTTATATCCATAGATACCATATACATCAGTGAAAGTTTGGAGGTAAAGGAAAGTAACTTTATATATATCAACCATTTGTCAGGACTTAGAATTTCCTTCTCACCTTAATCTAAAACATAGAAATAACCTTCCTTCAAGAAATATTTGTGCAGTCTTACATTTCTGAAATTTACCCCAAGGTACTCATAATTTAGAACTGAGTATAGTAAATCTGGGAATCTGTCCAGCATTTTGTTTTAATCTATAGCCACATTAGAATAGACTAGTAAAAAGTAAAGCTATGAATGTATTTAAATACAGTCCATTGGAAATTGAAACAATATTTTAAATTTAAAAACATATTTTAAATACATTTTATCTGGTTTATGATCTTGTGAATATTCCTGGCATTCTTTAAATAATCTTTCTGCTTGTTGCTAACATTTTTTTTTTCCATAATTTTCATTTTTATATTATTTTAAGATAGGTTTTATTTGTCTCACTTATTTTTCAATTTCCAGAGGGATATTAACAAGAGACTCTAACCTGTCAGTTATCAGAAGGGACACCTTTCATAAACTATGTAATCTATTTTAATAATCTGAAAATAGGTCTTCTGGAGCACAGGCAATATTTCTGAACTGTAGTCCAGGTTTCACCTTTGCATTCTACTCCCCACTGTTTAAATGGAAGTCAAAGCACTGACACAGAGCAATGTCAGGTCCTCATGCCTCAGGGGACCTTAGTGAAATTTGTAGTCTAAATAAGGATATGAATTAAATCTCTCTAGGGTTTCAGTGTTACATTACAGATACAGAAATAGATGAGAATCAAGATGTTTATCTAACTTTACCTGCACTTAGAAGTCTCCTCTAGGATAAGATTCTCTATATCTTAGTCATCTATTTTTCTCCTCTAAGATTTTCTCATTCAAAGTGTGGTATACAAAAATTGGTGGTTATTCTAGAAGTTTTGTATATGCATCTAAAACATAGCTCTGTAATTCAGACACATCCTCAGAATAAATGCTTTTTAAAAACATCGCTAACTATCATTTGGGGAAATTCAAATATATTTTCAGAGGTAGCTGAAAACTTACATAAATCATCAGAGATCAAGGAATCAATGTTAAGGTCAGCACTTTTTATTTGGATATTTAGACACCTATGCAGAGCTATTGATTTCAGTAGAGCTGTGCAAATGAACACCAAATGTGGATCTGGCACTGACTCTCCTTTAATCAGTATTTCTAACAGATGATCTGTTAACAGAATATTATTAAACATTAGTCTTTCCAAGCACTCATTACCTTTCTACCAGAAAGAGAACTTTTCATAGCACAATGAATAATACACCTGCTTTTAGCAGTAATTGCTTTGGTGCTGTGTGCATATAAGAATGAGGTCTACCTGCCTGCTTGAATATAAATGGGGTGAGATGCATGGGGCACCTGTTATATTGTGGATGTCTAATTAATAAGCAGAAATCTATTCTTGAACATTAGGCTGGGCAAAGTGAGTATTAAACTAAGCCCATGACTGATGGCAGACATTTACTGAAACGAAGCCCAAGCAAGATTGCCATTAAAAATATATCTGAAATGGAAATAGCTTTCATTGTTTGATTAACCTAATTTTTATAGTTTATAAATTACCTAACATTTGTTTGCACTGTTTAAGTAAACTAAAAAAATAAGAGGAACCTTAACAGCAAATGAAGTTTGCAAAACATTACCCTGAGTATGACTGAATGTACATCACTGGCTGACAGATTGTGTCCTGGGATTTTTTTCCTTTCTTTCCCTGGGGGTATTCCACAAGATACTAGTAACTACTTCAGGCACATTACAGAACAAGATGGATGAATTGCCAGATTTAGTTTGGAAAATCCTATATAGCAATCAGTCCCTCTTCCTTTTCAACACCACCTGAAGCCTCAAGTTTTAGAACATGGATCATTCTGACTTAAGTGACTAGGAAGAATGTGCTGCTGACCTATTCCAGAGTACTTCTTCTGAAATAGCCAGTGTTCATTTTCAAGTCAAGTTCTTGTACAAAAATGATCCTTAGCTGACATGAAATATCAATACATACACCTTTTTATACCTTTGCTCTAAAAACCACAGGGGATATACATAAATATACTGAGTTCAGGTTTCTTGATTGGTTGACAACCTGTGCATACAGTTTCCTTCATAACTGTACCAATTTGATAAAGTAAACTTTCCTTTACTCCTGTGCTGAAATCTTGAAATCTCTTGACATTTAAGTGAGACAAATATATGCACCAGTAAGTGAAGAACCATGGAGGGTTACATGGGAAGTCAGCTGGAGCTATATTTTTTTATGAAAGCGAGAAATCCAATTGTCTGATAGCTCATAGCAATTAGAAAATGCTACCAGAAAAAAGTCTTACAATTGCTTTTTGTTTCACACAGTATTTACATTCACAAATTTCTAACAAGCAGCACTAAAGCTTAGCACAATTGCTTGTTGAGAGACATCAGAATTCATTCCTTGACTAGAGATTTCCCTTTACCCCTCAACCTGACAGCTGAAGAAGAATAAAAATGATGTCTCACATTGTTTTGCATGTGTTACATCAACAAAGGTAAATATTTGATTGCCTATACTGTATGCTTCATTTATTGGTCAATTTTCTGGATATTTCACAAGTGAATTGAAGGTGAATGCCTGGATTTCTTCCAATAATGGCTATGCTGTGGGTAAAATTAGGTGAGTCAGTTTTAGACTGTGTAACAGTTTGGTGATAGACATGAGTATCCCAACATTTTTTCTCTACCCCCATCCTTATCCTCCACCACTTAAACACATAACTCACTAGTCTAGAAAAAAAAAAAAAAATCAACAAAAAAAAGTTTTTAAGTTCCAAGGAGTTGGAAGGTTTTATGAGCCTGCAGGTGAGTGTAATGAATGGTGACACCTGAATATACACAGAAAACAGGATTGAAAGTGCTGGCCAAGGGATGGAGAAAGCATAAAAAGTGTGGGTAACTACTCCTGAATTATTAGGTATGCTGAGCAGCCTCTCACAATTTCACCCTGAGAGGAGACACACTCAAACATCTGTGGTACTATGTGAAATGGAAAAAAAAATATTCAGGAGGTTTGGGTAAGAGAGATTGTTACCCTTTAACTATACAGGTAATGGAACTAAAGACAAGTATCAGTTTCAAAATTGTGAATATTTCTCTGTGAAACAAAGAAATATTGTAGCAGCTGCTAGTCTACCTTACCAATCAAATAATATCTGAGAATTATTTTTCCTTTATTACAGGGAAAAAAGAATGCATGCTTCTCTTACACATAAGAAAGAATAATTTCTTTGGAAAAAATACAGCCTTCACAGGATTAGTCTATTTTTAATTGTAATTTTGGAAATTTTCATAAAATGCACACATTTTTAAAACAAATTTAAATATTTTTTCTGACTAATTTCCTCTCACACGTTTTTCTTTGCTATTTAGAAGATAATTCAAGGTTAAATTATTTCCTTAGAAAAAACTTGTTTCCTGTTTAACTAAATTATAAATTTAAAATTCTAAATTCTAATATTAAGCCGTTTTGTAGACAACAAATATAGCAGGAAAATTGCTCAATTAGGGTCTTTTCTGCTCATATATGCCTTTCTTTCCATAGTCTGTAGCCAGATCCCATATTTCTCTCTTGGGCACTTCACTGATATGTCTAACATTAGGTGAGATATAGGTAGACATTTATATTCAACCTGTGCTTTGATTTACAGCTACAGCTACTAAGATTATATTTTTGAGATATATCTGCCACTTTTCCCTTAATTATATCCTCTGGAAATCATTTAAAATAAGAAACCAAAAGTGTGTTCATATGAACATATAACCATGGATAAACTGGCTTGAAAACACCTACAGTATTATTTTTATAATCCTGTTGTTGAAAAATGTAGAAGAACTATTAAACTCTGGTGTGGACTGAAATGTACATCTCATCTTGAAAAGGCATTTATTTTGTTTTATAGTACAAGTAAAATGCACATTTTCGAAACAGAAGACAGAAAATTAATCCACAGTCCAGCAGCTTCCTGGGCATACAAAAAAAGAACTGAGAAGAGCAAAATCATTTAAATCTTCCGGTATGTTGACAGAGGCTGGATACAACCTGGGAAAACAACAGGAGACAGAAAAATATATCCAGTATTTTACCAGAGTCTCAGGTGTTTCTGAGATTCATTAGATTCTTCCATAGTTCATGTACCTTCTTGGTCCCTATAGGGTCCTAGGGTCACTAAACCATGCAAAGGAGAAGTTAAAGGCCTCAAAAAGGATGTCAGAGCAGGAAACCACTATATGATTAAAAAAAAACAAAAACAACTGAAAATAGAGACATATATTAAATGCCAACTTCTTCTCCAGATTTAAGGACCTCTCAGTGTTTGTGTCCACCAACACTCATTGGAACTAATTTACTGAACAATTTCAAAACACATAGGTAAATAAAATGAATATGGCATAAAGCACTATTGGCAAATGATGCTGTTCCCCTCTCCATTTTATGCAGGAACACAGTATGAATCCTCTGTCTAGCCTTTCACTGCGTTTCTTCCAGCAATGAACTCTTGTTCATTGTTCTTGTTTAACATTCATTGATCCCAGAAAAGCAAAGTCTGCTGTCCACTGGATCTGGGAACTGCCTTAGGAAGGGAACAGATCCTAGAGACAGGGATTATATAAATCATTGGTTTGTCATTAATAAGTGAATGTCTCCCTTCTTGGGCTACTCCAGTGGATTTGTGTTTGCTTGATCTCCCCGTTAATATTTTAGTCTTCCATAAAATATTGTGACACTTCCACACTGTTCCCCTTGATTTGGTTTTCTCCTGATTTTTTGTTACCCTAAATAGCCCACAGACTGCTGTATTGGCCATTTTTTTGGGCTGTTGTTCTCTTGCATTTTCTAGGTATTGCTTCCCACCATCAAACAATTTGTAATTAGCTTGCAGTTACTAGACACAGAAAATTATATTTTATGCCATCTTTGGGCTGAAAAAAGTCAAAATCTTTGTTTAACTTCTAAAAACATCCTAATCATCTTAATCACAAATCTACACGATAAATTGGTGTAGGAATATTTCTCTCTTCTGCTAATAAACTTTGCCACTGTGCTGAAGGAAGCAATACATTGTGTCGTTCTGAAAAAGCAGGGGATAAGAAAAGAATTTAATTCAGTTTTGGACACAAAATCAGGGGTGATTAGGTACTCAGCAGAGGTTTTAATTTCAGCCTATCATTGAGGTTACCTTAAACAGAAGATAGTAAATCTTTTCTTGTTCCTTTAGGTATCAGATTTTATGACTGCTTATCATGAAAACCTCTTCTGATGCTAATGTTTTTGTGATTAATGTATCCATGGAAATCTGATTGTAGCTTAACATGTCCAGAAATGTCCATTTATTTAATTTTCATTATGAGGTTCTTTTATTCTCCTTTTTTCCCTGTTTTTTTTTTTTTTTTGTTTGTTTTGTTTTGTTTTTGTTTTTAAATGCAGAAAAGAAAGCTGAAAGGTAAGGACAAATCTAGACAAGAAAAAAGATGAGCAGAAGACAGTTAAGAAGAAATTTTAATAATTGCATTTAACAAAATCTAATTAAGAGTGCAAGTAAAGATGCTGTTCATGGATTTATGTGATGATAATGCAATAACTTGTGATATGTAGCCTTGTTGCTTTACAAAACCTGAATGAAGTTCACAGAACCTATTTAAGCCAGAGCAATATTAGCTGAGTCCACTATCTAATCAATTGCTTCATAATAAATGGGCCCCTTGTTTACAGTAATATTTTAATTCAAATTTATCTTCACAATCTAAGAAAGTGTTTAATTGCTTTAATGATATTAGCTGTCTCAGCCTTTATTACAACACTGGACATAATTGCCCTCTTTAAAGGTAATTTATAGACCTCATTAACACTCTTGCCTCTCTGCTGTGATTAAAAATCTCCTAAGAATTGAAATCTCTCTGAACAGTAAGAGAATTATTGTGATTTATTGTTTGCCATTGCTGAAATGAGCACAAAGCTGATTTATTATAGCTGATCCCTGCTGAAGTGATTAGAATTGGACTGGGGAAGGGGAAGTCAGGAGCTCTTGGTAAAGCAGTTTACTTCTCTCCGTCACAGAGTTGCAGTTTAATATGGGTCCTGTCATTTGTTTCCACAGAAGCATAAAGAAATCTCTGGCAAATAAAGCTACAGCAATAACCATCTTGAAAAAAAATCTCACCTTTGCTAAATAGAGAGCAATTATATTTCTTTATTGCAAATTAAACCCTCTGACATAGCTTTAAGGACTCAACAAGGTGATATTAAAATGACTTTTACATACAAAATATTTGAAGCCATGGGAGATATTGGACTTACTGGTTGGAGAGAAAAACCCATAGCTTACCAATAATTCACATTTTGCCTTTTTGTAGAAGGGAATTAATACATTTCATTTATTTAAAAATGTAAATCTACACTACTAAGAAGCTGGCTAATAGGTCAAAACCAAAGCCTCATAAAATCTAGTGTCATGTTTGCCTTATCCTCTCAGTCACTATGTAATATTGGACATTTACCTAAGTGGTGAAACCCCAAACACAAACTAAAATAAAGCTGAGGAACTCACTATTAACCTACTACATTAGCATACCTGAGGAACTCCTATCCTGGCTGCTCAGTATACATAGCTTGCAAAGTAGAAAGAGTGGGGTCAGCAGTTTTCTCTACTGATGGATGGAGGTGGTACATACTGTGCTTTGGTCCAATACAAAGATTTCTTCCAAAAAATTGCAGAGCATCCAGAACAAGAGAAATACAGTACTGTTTGGAATAGGGTCTCTTCCTAGGCCTGAATGCTGCAGATCTGGTGTTATACACAACATATACACACTGCATCCCCTGAAAGAGCTGGGATATTCTGCTTCCACAGCTGTGCAAAAAGCACAACTTCAGGGGAGGCTTAAAGCCCTTCAAGAAATACAGGAAGCATTTAATGGGAGACCTTCTCCCCTATGGGGCATACACTGCTTTCCATATTTCACAAGTTAGCTCTACATGATGACGAGCTCAAAAGAGTAATTACTCATTAATAATATCGATTGAATCTTTAGCTGTTCCAACAAATAAATGCTATTCAGCTATTTTTGATATGATATTTCATTGATCTTTTTTATGAAAAATCAGTGTTTGATGTAGTTCTCTGGAGCTATTTATGAGATTAAACTAATTGTTTAAAAATTGTTTTTGAGTACATGGTTACCTGGTTTTCCTCACTCCTACTATGAATATGGATACATTTACTCTGCAAAACAATATACTTTGGAAATTATTTATCCAATGGAAATCAGGATTCAAAAAAGGGATTGCTGTTGAAGCACTAATGTGTTGGTTTTAATTGAACTGTCAGCCAATTTATACTGACTTGCTCTTTTTATGGAACTGATAATTTAATATAAATACTGATAGGTCATGCAATTGTGTATCTGTGGGTAACGTATATTTCTAAATAAAATAAGCTTACAGGTAAGAAAATGATTAATTCTGGTTCCATTCCATTAAACTGTACCAACCCAGTTATACTAATTTTGTATTATTTTATTAGCTCTATAGTAAGTTTATATCTGCTCTAAATGGTATTACAAGGAACAATTCCTCTTGATTTGTACTTAATAGAAACTATGTCAATATAATAAGTTGAAGAAATGTAGGAAGAGCAAGCATCAAAATCAACACTGAGCTCGTCAAATTTATAGATTATACAGTGTACATGAAACCCTGTCCTATGCACTATGGACAGTGATGGAGGAAAGTAGATCAACACATTCAGTTAAAACAAAAAGGAAAACAGAAATTCCCTCACACAATCTACATAATTGTGTTAATGAAATTCTAGAACACTATTTCTTGAAATACCTTTCTGCTTGCAGTTTTAATGGTGGACTCTATATATGCTGGTACATAAGATAATATTTTAATATTGGCAACATGAGTTTACATGCAACCTTCATTTTTAGAGTTTTATTTTTGAAGAAAATATGTATATTATAAACTGCAAAATTTAGTTTGATTTTCCATACTTTTAAGGCTAGAAAAAAAATCATGCAGATGCTTTGTACTTTTCACTTCTGATTGTCACCTATCATCTGTGAGATTTTCAGATCAGTGAAGCATTTTGGAGAACAGAGTTTTAAATTCAACAGCTGCTGGAAGCTGAAAAGTATTTTATGAAAAATTCAGTTGTTAGATGTGAAGTATTAACTTTTTTTGTGATTCAAAATATTATTATTTATGGATTCTCCTTTAACCTCCAAACTTTTCTCCTTATTTTCATTTATTTGGAAGTTACAGAGAATATAATTTTCAATTGAAATAATTTTTGAAGGCAATAGAATATAGACATAAAGTCAGAGGTCTAAGTTTATCCATGCAAGGCTGACATTTATTCATGATGTCAGGTGAATGGGCACAGTACTTCAATAAATAGTTTGCAGTGGTTAGAGGATTTGTGTGAGTCAGTAGAGGGTTGGCAGCAGAGGTGAAGCTCTCTCCAGGAGTACGGAAGGAGAACTCCCCAAGAGATAATGGCAAACAGAGTATATTTTATAAACCTTTTGTTTTTTTAAAATATTTGTATCTTGCTTTATATTCTTCTAGTGAGAGGGAATGTGAGAAAATAGAAGGCAGGCATAGGCCTTCTTAAAATGACCCTCATATATAATAGAAGTAATTTTGTGAATTTCATATTTGACCTCATTATTGGTATGAATAACATAAATGAACTGTGCAATCTAACTGGATTTGTATATTAACCAACTCCAAATGACATATTCAACACAATCTTATTTATAAAAGCAGATTTTTTGCTCGTGCATGAGTTTTTCTTATTCTACATGCAGGTTTATCAATTTACTGGGGTAATTTCTGTTACAGTGTGTCATGGTCCAGGGAGTGTGATGTTCATTATAAATTCTTGTCAGGTTGAACAAAGACACTGGACATGTGTCAGTGTTTTATTATAAAGTTCTTCTATAACTCCAGCAACCAGCCCACCACTTTGACTGAAAAGGTGTTGATTAACAAGCCCTTAAATTCTCACAAACCTATTCCACAAAAACTATTGGCTAACAAGGTCTTATTTTGATTAGTACACTTCAATAAGTTCTCAACTCCCAGAACAAACTCCTCAAAGGTGCTGGCTCACAAGCCATAACACACAATCCCAGGTGCTGATGGAGCAATAGTCTTAAGGCCGAGCTGGACTCTGGCTCAGCACCGTGCAGCCTCACCTCCACAAGACCCTGACTTTCAACCACCTTTCCTGTAGCAATACTCAGAATATTTGAGACAAAACATGCTGTGGTCTGGTCCTCTACACAGTTACACATATATTTTCTATTTCATCTGTCTGAAACTCTTAACACCATGAAAGATGCTTAAGTGTTATTGAAGGCATAGTGATTGCTGAATGGATAAATACTTCCTTTGTGATATAATTTATCTTTTTCTATAAATATAATATCAATCGATTTGTATATATATGTAATATTTGTGATACTAGAGATAAGAGTTTAATGTGAAATTACAATACTTAAAGTTAGAAGAGCAAAAAATTTGCGAATTACCTATGTTTAGGGGCACCAGAAGGGAGAAGACTGTAATAACTATTCTAACTATTCATCAAAATCTGATATTTCCAAAAGACAGCAATTCAAGTGCTCAATACTTGATTACATCCTTTCTCCTAGTACAAATCTAATTAATTATTTACCTTGTAATAATACATAGGCAATGTACAAACCTGGTATTACAGCAGTATTACAGCTCTCCATCTGCCCTGGAGAGTTTCTCTTCTCAAGAGGATAAATACTGGGAATAAAAAACATTGAAATTCTCATGTTTCAGCAAGGAATTGAAATACTTTTTCCTTCGCATAGCTAAGGTCAGGAATGTCAGTGCAGAAATCAGAAACCAAGATGTGTTTTCCCAAACTCTCTTTCTGATGTTCTAAGCACAGAAAATACACTTATGGTTTATTTGCTGTTCAGACTAGCAATTTTAAAGTTAAGGATTCTTCTCTTTAAGCAAAAAATCCTAGTTCCTTTCTAAGCCCCTACTGGTAACTGGTGCTGCTGAATAATTCCAGTTTCTCCTGAAGTTAATAGAAATATCATTCAGTGCAATCAAAAACACCTGAAGTGTAGCATTCTAAATCTTATTTCTAATAAAGAAGCCTTTTAAATGATGAAGACCTACCTATATTTGATCATCAATGCAATGCCCAGATGTGATTTAGTGGAAAGACACATCATTTAGGAAAGGAGACAAAAGACAGATACTTAAAGTTTTTGCAATGTTATACAAATATTACTTTTGCTGGTAAGAGCACATTTTCTTTATCTTTGGATGAATCTGAGAAAATCAAGCTATTCCAATGTATTTGAAGTCTACCTGAACTCTGCTCTTGACCCTGATTCTGGTAAGGGGCTCACATTCCCTGTTTTCTCTGGACATTCAACACTGTTATCAACTGAAATTTATAATCATATCAGCACCTGATCATAAAGTAGTTTTCCATTAAAATTTCTGGTAAAATTTTGAATAAGAATGAAGTTTTACAACCTGCATACTTCAATATTTAGAATTAGGTAGGTAGCTATAGCTGCATATGCATATAGTGATTTGATTAGAGAAATGACAAATTAAGTCTTATTCTAGTCATTTTCAAAAGTATGTAGCCTTAAAACTTCCTGTTTCACCTTTCAGAGAAGGTGGTTTTTTTTATCTGCAGCATGATTAGCACTTTTTACTGTGCTAATATTAGCTGTATGTTCCTGCCAGAAGCAGTGCAGCTGACATAAGTAGCAGTCTGCATGGAAAGAACAGGTTTAGAAACTGTCACCATTTTTTTGTATCTGTGTTTATTGCTTTTGAGGCTTTTGTACAAGCTCTTGGCTTAAAGCCTATGTTTTGACATGCATTGACAAGCTTGGGATACTTTTTTTTTCTGCCATAACAGAAAAAAGAAGTTGAAGGGCTTATTTTGGTCAGAACTGGAATTGCTGTTTGAATAGGCATGTCTGAAGTAGGAGAAAAAAAGTCTGTTGAAGAAAAAGTGTGGAGATATAGAAAGAAATTAATCTGGGTATCTTGAACCTTTTTCGTCTTACTTATAGGTATATTCTAAGAGCTGTCTTCTCATTTTTGCATTGGAGAAAGAGGCAGAGATCAACAAGATAAAAGTTCACAACATAAAGGTGCACATAGAAAAGGTAACCATGTGAGTCACAGGACCTCTTGGAACCAGGAAAACTAAAGAATAAACAAAGATCTGGTTTAAGACTTATTTTACATAGTCATTTTAATTTCTCTATTTCTCAGTTTATTTGTTTTCAGCTATTTCTACAAGAAAAATATTATTCTAATCTATTCAGAAAGCATGCAAACTTGTGAGGCCCTGAATCTGTGTTTATGCTACAGTTCTTTGTGTAAAAAAAACCCTTCAAAAATAACAGCCAGGTTATTTTAGTGATAATAATGTTGAGTTGCTGAAAACAGAAAATAAAATACTTTAGGAAACATTAAAATGATTAAATCCCAGAAGTGGGATTCCAAATCTTGATATAAGTGGCAAAAAATGCTATGAGGAAAGACAATTTGAAATTATTTAAAAGCTGATCATTTGTTATAAACTGAAGAGATTAGAAAGATTTTTAAAAATTATTTTCTCTTTATATTTTTTCATATTTAAGAACTGATTTATAAAAACAAAAAGGAAAAACAAAATCTAGCAAAAAACCCAAACCAGAATTTTAAAAAAATCACCGAGGAAGTACCAGAGCATCCTTTAACATGATGAAAAAAATTACAACCACCAATAACATTCAAGGCAACAAGCTGAATATTTTTTAACCCAAAGACAATGAAGGTTATGGGTATATGACAATGGTTCCCCAGATTTCAAGAAAATATTGCCAGCCTCAGTTCAGCTATTTGTTGTGGCTTCCTCTGCAACGTAGGTAGGGAAGCATTCTCTGTTTCCAGTCACAGTAGCCAGAGACTATCATTCTCAGTTTCCAAAGATCCTACAAGTATCAGAAACCTGTGTAGGTTCTTCAGAACCTAGAATGAAATTTTCATTTTTGTATTACACATACTTTTATTTGCTTGTAGATTTGTACATGGATATACAGACACATGCAGCAAATACCTTTTTATGTGCGTGGACAGTAAATTGCAATGCCATCAGTTTTACTGAGTAGTACATTAATTCCATACCTACTCTACCTTGCTTTTCAGCTATTCTTGTGTGTCCTATTCCATGCAATGCTTCATAGCTGTCATGAGCTTATTCTGACTTTTTTATATTATTAAGGGATTTAATTGGAACATCGACAGTTCTCTAATGAGGCCCATCCACTTCTAAGTGATGTGTGGAGAGGAAAGCACAATAAATTTTTATTATAGAAAAATGTATTGCAGTGTATACAAGCAAAAATAAACCGAAACACAGTTCTACAACAGGAATTTGCAGTCTGTATTGTTTTCAATGAGCTTTGAATCAGATGCAGTGATAAAATCTGCAACATAATTGAAGTAGAGTTAGGACTTCAACAAATATGTCACTGCTCTTGTTGTGAGTTGTGAGCATTCACTGATACCTGTGTGAAGGAGTGAAAAAGAAGGAAAGTTAAGGTGGGAAGAAATTTTGTGTAGGAAGAAAATTAGAAATAATAACAAAACTCCATGAGGATTTCCTGCTGCTACCTTTGAGTCTTGAAATAAGAGAGAAGAGGAATACAAAATTATCTGACATGACTGGAATAATAAGATATGAAATATCTAAGCTCTTGTTTTCCATTTATATGCTGAAAGATGGGAAGATATGCCAATAAAAGCAGTGAAGGCATGGGCATGAAACCTCTTCAAATTGCTCAAGCAGAGATGCATCCTAGTTAGTTTCTTCGTTGTAAAAAATTAAATAACTATTGGTAATTAATCTGTTAGATGCCTATTTAGGCCAAGAAAACTTCTTTAGGTACACCCGCGGTGTCATCCTCTATAAAAAGCTCCAGCCTGGTGGGTGGGAACTTCTAGGAACCTCAAGTACTGGGCATGAGATGGCAGAGAAAGTCAGCTGCAACAGGAGTTAGGAAAAGAGATAGCAGAAGACTATGTCCAGCATTAGCTAGTCAGATATTGTTGATGGCTCTTTACCATTTCTGTGATGATACCTCATGTATGACCCTGCATTTTCATTGTCTTCCCTCAGAGGAAGAATGTATTTTTTTCAGATGTAATTTCTGATCTCTGTCCTCAGATCTTTCTTTATATTCCCAGGGCTGCTCCTAGAGCAGTGATGGCACTTCAGCATGGCCCCTGAGTCAAATCCAGCACTCTTTGATTGAGTTCATGTTCCTCCTACAACTGATCAGGTACCATGTTGATGAAAAAAATTTACACAAAGCTTTTCTTTAAATTTTTGACTTTTTTGTTCTCCTAGTGGTTTTTTGTTTGTTTGTTTCTTTGTTTGTTTTTTAAATATATTACTGTAAAGTTACACCTTGACTTTAACAACAATGACTGTGGAATTACAGATTTATTTTTATTCTTGACATCAATAGGGTAACAATAATTATATTATTACCATGACTAAAATCAATATATATGAAAGAATGGGTAAATGGAAATCCTATGCGTAGAATTCAGAATATTTCTGGCCAATAATCTTTTTTATCTTATTTTTTTCTAGAATTGAATATCATGACAACTAAACTTTGATGAAAAAAGAATAGACTATGAAGGCAAACATGAAAATATGATTACTAGTGGGAATAAAGAAGCTTGTCCAAATTTATTTTATTAAGTTGTTGTTGAAAACATAATGATGACAAACTGCCATTGGCACTGCTCATTGCACTAATGACTGTTTTAGCAAAAACATACATCAATGACAATTATTTCAACTGCCTCCCATCCTTCCCCAGCATCAGATCCTCCACCTTTTTTTTTATTTAGAGATTGGTAACTTTCCTCTGACAGTTCTGTGACAAACAACTTATTGCTGACTCTTAGCCTTAGACTCATAGGTTTATATCACACTGAAACATAATCTGCCATCATATGAAAGTGTAGAAATTTCATTGAAATTCATTTCTCTTCTTTCATAGAACCACTGACTGCTTTGGGCAGTGTGACAAAGGCACAAAAGAGGTGGAGTACCTGAGCTATCTCCACATCCTGGGCAAATAGGTCTTCCATTCCTTCCAGGAAGGATCATTTTTTCCCTAGTCTTCCTTTTATCACTGATGTACCTGTAGAAGTTTTTCTTGTTGCCCTTGATTTCCTTGAGTAGATTTAATCCTACCAGGGGTTTAACTTTCCTAACCTTATCCCTGTCTGCTTGGACTATTTCTCTGTATTCCTCCCAGGCTACCTGTGTTTGCTTCATCCTCTGTTGGCTTCCTTTATCTGTTAGAGTTTGTCCTAGTTTGTCCCTGCAGGCCTGCTGGCATTTTTGCTCAACTTCTTCTCTGTTGGGATGAATGGGATGTGAGCTTAATCAGCTTTCTTGGGCCGCCCTACTCGACAAGGTTTTATTCCATGGTAGTTTACCAAGCAGATCCCTGAAGAGGCCAAAGTCTGCTCTCACAAAGCCTAGGGCAGTGATCTTGTGCATCCCCTTCACTGCCCTGAGGATCTTGAACTCCACCACCTCATGGACACTGTAGTTGAGGCTTTCCTTGACCTTCACATTCCCCACAGCCCTTTTTTGCTGGTGAGACAAAGTTCCAGCATAGCACCTCTTCTCATGGGCTTCTTTATAACTTGGAGAAGAAACTAACATCAACACATTTTAGGAACCTTCTGGAGTACTTATGCCCTGCTGTGCTGTCCTTCCAACAAGTGTCAGGGTGGTTGAATTCCCCCTTGAGGACCAAAACTTGTGAACATGAAGCCATTCGTATCCGTCTACAGAGGACCTCATCTACGCGGTCTTCCTGGTTAGGTAAACACATATCAGACCCTCAATATTGTCACCTGTTCCTGTCATCCACTTAATCCTGGCCCATCCATTTAATCCTGAACTCTCAGCCAGATCCTCATCCATCCCCAGGTGGAACCTCATGCACTACATCTGTGAACTTGTACAGAGGGCAACACTTCTTCCTCATCTTCCCTGCCTGTCCTTCCTAAAGAGCCTGCCCCGCCATGGCTCCATAATATCAATAAGATGACAGCCTTGCAGGCTTGCATGTGTCTCTAAGTCCTTTTGTTTAGTCTCCATGCTGAATGTATTTCCATAGCGATATTTGGGTTGGGCCCTGATGAATCTGTCTTACTGTCTGGAGTGACTGGCATTCCTCTGTGCTGCTCTTCAGGTGTTCTCCTGATGACCTGCAATCCCTCTTCAGGCTCTGGACATCTCTTGATGTCTCTGATATCAAATTTGTAGGAATATGATGGATTGAGCGTCCCTTTCCCCAGCAGGTTTTGTTTAAAGTTCTTTAATACAATGGAGGGTGGATCAAGTCCGTGGAAAGTACTTAGAGATTGGGATACATACTCTGCACAGTACTACTGTGAAAGTATCCTTTATCTGAGCTTTTTTATGCCCAGTTCTTTGACTGAATTAAAAAAGATTTTTTGAAGTATATGAACTTTTCTACCTCTCTTTTCATACCTCGTATAAATATTGAACTTCCATTGGGTGTTAAAGATCAACACCTCACATTATGCAGAAGTAGAATCCAAATACTTTGAGAAAGGCCAGAAAATTTTTACTAGTGCAGAAAAAGACCTCATAGTATCTTCAGCTGCAAACTTTGCATATAATATTTTTAATAACATTTCTGTTGTTGTGAGAGATCACTTTAAAAGGATTATTCATTTTATTGTCTCTGTCAATTTTGCTGTTGTTCAAGTAAGGTCAAATAGTGTAAATCAATTACAACCTCTACATAAGCAAGAATGCTTTCTTTGCCGTCAAGGAAACCTTGGAGCTGGGTAAATTAGCAAGTCTAACCTCACTAAAAGAAATCTTCCTTTTTGTACTTTTTATTATTCCTAAAGCCTTTAGAAATAACACTGTGCAAAGACGTGGTGTACACCTTCTGAAAGAGCAGATGAGTATATAACAGAACAATAACATCATTTATGTGATGTGACATTTTCACCAAATAATTATTCACGTAGTTTTTAAAAAGCAAAGTGAATAACTGCATAATTATTCATAATTTGGCATACTTTTAATATTTTGTTCTGTAATAAGGTACTGCTTGTTTAATAATGTTGTGGTTTGCTATGCTATTTAGTTATTAGTCAGCTTAATTACAGTAAAATCCAAGCAATGTTTTCAAGATAAAAAGTTAGCAGAAAAAGAGCAGACCCCAAAACCGGTAAATAATCATAAGAATTCTCTCTTAAAAAAAAAACAAAAAACAACCCAGATATGATCACCTGGAGAAGTATGAGCAGCTAAGTTTAATTGATAAGATTATAATATTTTGTGTTCAACATGTCAGAGTTGGGAACTTCATTCCTCATTTCATGTTAGGTGTCTGTTTTTTCTCTGCAGGACCTTTGAAAACATAATTATCTGATGTTGCAGACCTGACTGAGTAGTCTTAAGGGGACATAAGTCTGTGGGTTATGCATGAGTCATGGAAGAGCTTAAGATCTGCCTTCATGGAACCATGGGTCAGGGTGCCCTGGTGGCTCTCAGCTCACCACTGTGTCATGCTTGCATAAATCTGACAACAAAAGGTTATTCTTGTTGAGGAATGTTGGAAACCACCTCATCCTGCAAACGTACAGGACTCTCATAAAACACAAGCACAGGCAGCAGTGTTCCTCTCCTCTTCAGCTGTCAGAGACAGGTCACAAGTGCAGGCACACACAGGATATTCTGCATGTTCCCCAAAACACACACATATTTGTGGATCCCACCACCACTGGCATGATCCAGCTGCTTGACTGGTTCTCCTGCCTAGATCCCAGCCTTTCCCACAGGTCCCCAGCTGCCAGCTGGTCCAGATTTACACTCACAAGTGTATGCACACACAGACACCCAGACACTCATCCTTCTTGCACTGCACATTCACAGGTCCACTGGATGTACTGGCACAGACCCTCTTCCCTCCTAATACTCTGTCCTGGATCTGACACCCAGCTACTTGATGACTGGTCCAGCTTCAAGTTTTCCAGCAAATACAGGTGCACACATCAGGACTGAGGAAGACACAGTCACTGCCTAACAGCTGGCACACAGGCACACCTGTGCCCATGATTCAACCATCAGCACTTAGACTCTCACCCACTTGATTCCTGATGGTCCGCCCAGTTGATGGATATTGGTCCAGGGACACCTGAATCCCTATTCTGACTCCAGTGGCAGCCACCAATTTTCACTTACACACAACGGGGTCTCACCAGTGTCTGGCCCTTAGTCCCCATAGTGTTCATATATAATGAGGGAGGTTTTTCAGAGACATCATAGAGAAAAATATTAGTACAATGATAGGACAGATGGAGGTGATCAGGTGCAAGGTTCAGACAGACAGTGGTGCTGACCCATTTCTGCCTTCCTCTTGCTTCGTTCCTCCCCAAATTCACTTGCCCTCCATATGCCTCCACCCCTCCCAGTCCAGGTCTTTGGTTCACAGTCTTATCAGTAACAAATCCAGGCTGACCTTCCTGGAAGTAGTGCCTTCCTTGACAGCCTGTCAATTAGAGTGACTGGTGAGGTTTGTTTCTTGTCGTTGTCTCCATGTTTGTTTTGTGATGTTTGTGCCTCTGTGTATTTTGATTCTGATCTCCCCCATTTCCCCTTTTTGTCCCAACTGACATGTTCTTCAATTATATAACCTCACTGGAAAAGCTCTCTCTTGCTTGCACAAGCTGTCATCATTTTAATACAACTCATCAGGTTTGGGTCTCACCCCCTCCTCCTTTATCATTCACCTGTCAGGTCTGTCTCCCTGCATGTTCTTGCATGTGGCTTCTTCTGTCGCTCCTTGCTGCGAAGAAAGTCCCTGACTGGACACCCTTAAAGGAACAATTTCCTTCCACACACCCTTACAATACAAAAGAAAAAGGTTCGTTGGGAGGAAGAAAGCGTTGCACTACAAAAGAACACGTGGATGAGTACTCACATCCCATTAATGTAGGTAGCAGGATGGTATGCCTTGAGAGATAGCTCTTCTTTCTTTGTCTGCTCAGGCCTTAGACTCATGGTGAGGTTACTTAGCTGGACCCAGTAAAACAACGCGACAGACCCCCTAAAAAAATCACTTTGTCCTAAAAGGGAAAGGGATTTGCTTTATAATGCAATATGGCAGCTGGTTTGCTAATGCTTCCTGATGTGTGGTAGTAGATATTGTAGTTAAGCAAGATATTTAAGGATGTACTTATTTTAAGCTGTTCTCACAGTCAGGTGCTTAAAACACCCACTCAGTCCATGCCTTTATAACAAATTGGATAGTACTGTTCAAGGGAAAAGTACATTCCTAAATCTCTTTAAATGTACTTATGATTAAATATATTTTTGTCTGAAAATTTTGAATAATTTGTGTGACTGAAGATCCAGGAATGCCTTCAAGACTTAGATGATAACCTATTGACAGCAAATTCTTTATATAGCAGTTTGCTGGCAAAGATCAAATTAGGTTTTTGTAAAGTGCTATAAAAACCATAGTTGTATTTTAACATTAAAATAATCTTCTAACATAGAAAAGGGTGTGTGCAAAAAGAAAACTTTCTAAATAGTTGCATTTCACAGCCATTTATTAGGACTTCCTGTTCTGCAACAGCTTGACATGAATTTCATCCAACATAGCTCTGTTTACGTTGTTTAGAGGTGTACAACGTTAAGGTATTGTTCTTTTTTTCCACTATCTCAGAGGGATTTTCTCTACTGTTGAGTATTTTGTTCCATTACTTTGGCTATTTGTAGGCGAGAAGTTTATTACTTGTCCCTCTCTACTGCTTTTATCACTTTTTCCTTTGACCTGAGGCATTCAGAGATTTCAGTGATGCTTTTCAGTGACGAGATTTAGGAACATTACTATTTCACAGTGCACTGTGTTAAAATATTGAGTTTCTGAGCTACTGATCTGTAAGAGTTATTTCAAAAGCAAGATTACCAACTTTTTTTTTTAAAAAAAAGTTTTGCTTTTTGCCCAATTCATTTTTAAATAATCCATCATGAAATATGTTTTGACAAGGTCTAGAATCAACCTTTCTATTTCATCTTAGCATACATTTGTTATATGGGATAACAAAAACTAATTTGGCTGGTGGCATTCAGGCCTTTTTCTTACTCAAAATCTGTATTCTTTCTTGCTCATGAAAAAACAGTAACTGAGTTATATCATTGCTTACACTGCAACCTTGACATTGTGGATTCTTAAGACTTACTTTGAGGAAAAAGGGGGAGGAAAAAAAAAGAAGATTAAGTATTCTTCTGCAGAACTATTTAAAACTCATAATTACATTTTCCGCTCATTAGTTCAAAACTTACTTTTATTCCAAGTGAGAACAAAATTACATATTTGGAATTTCTAACTGAAAATTGTTTGAGACTAGAATGCCTTGAAGATTCCCTATTCAGATATAATTTTTATTTCAAAAATATGTAATGTTTTATTTTCCCATTTTAATTATGTTCAAAGGATTTTATATCACAAGTATAACATTTAAAGTAGAAATTTTGTTAGTATAGCACACTAATTATCATATGGTATATTGATACAGTATTAATATGGCAGCACACAATTTAATACAGTATGTTCTAATATGCAATATATTTTAGTAATAAGTTTTCCATAGGCTTATTTTTCAAGCCTTTAACTAAGGATTACCTGAAAAAAGTAGCTGAACAAGTAGCTTTAATCTGGATTTAAAAAATTGTCTGGGCAGTGAGGTCCTGTAAAAACCTTTAAAAATTAACATTTTTACACCTTTTAAGGTTGTACTTAATGTGGTTCTGACAGAAGTATTATTGCTTATAAATCAAGGGCCTCGGGTGAGTAACTCCCAAGTTCCTCTACTTGATTCTATTCAAGCAGTGATTTAATTTGAAACAATATCTGTTCTTTCTGGTCACATTTCCAGGCCTCACCAAGGAGTCCTGCCTTCAAACACTGTTGCATACTTTGACATATGCAATGATATATTGGATACTTTTACATAATTTATGGATACTTGATATATATGGTAGTAAGGTAGCAACCTAATTTGTATATTCTGTTGCCACTGGGAAAAGTTAATTTTCTCACAGATAAGAGAAATAGATTGAGTCATCTTGGGCATGCATGGAAACTGGCAGAACTAACAGTGTTACTCTATTAATTTATTTAACAACTACATCACCTCCTTATTTATAGCTTAAAGTATATTTCTATCCATTCAGATGAGATGACTGTAAAATGTGGAAGTGTATGGTTTGGATGTAAGAACCATTCTGAATGATGCACAGTAACAGAAAGCAGACTTTAATACATCAAAAAATGTCTTAAATACGCATATTAATTAAAAAAATGCAAAAATTAGGAAGCAGGACTTTTAAAGGACTTATGCACAGAAGGATTGTTTGCTGTGACCAGGTCTGGTTATTCACTCACAAGATTCTTTTGCCTTAATTATTTTTCAAAAATGTGGGTGAAGTTGGCAGCCTTTTGCATGCCACTGGCTGTACCTGGACTGCCTGGGAAGGAGACCCTCAAAGGGAGCTGGACTTGCTTTGCTAGCAGCAGCTGCAGGACAAGACACAGGCAGTGCCAGGGCACTGCCTCCAGATTCTGCAGGACTCTACATACTGGCCAGGACTCTTTAGTGCCAGACCTGCTTGCACGGACTGTCCACAGGCTGCTTCTGGGACATCTGCCTGTAACAAAGGGGAGTGAGCAATGAGCCATTAACATAATTGCAACAGTATGACATCACACTTTTAGAATGCCATATCTATATTGCTCCAAGTTGGGAAATTCACATTATGTTCTCTCTTTGATTATAAATAAACTTCAGTTTTATTCTAATAAAGAAAATTTTTAAATGGCTAAATTGACCGTATTTAAGCAAGTATGGCCTCTAAAGAGTTGATGTTAAGCCTACTCAAATTAAGTAGAAGACCTCAGAATAAGAGTCATATTTGAGAAGGAAGATATAATTGAGAGTGACAGAGGTGTTTAAGGAAGATGTGAGGAAATAATAAAAAAAAAATAAAAATAAACAACTGCCCAGGGTAACACCTCTGACTTTGAGGAGTACAAATCATGCATCAAAAGATCAACGCACTTTCTCAGTCTCATCTGGGGAAACCTCTTCTATCAGGCTCATTTACTTTCTGGCTTGTGGTCTTGGTCCTCCAGTAGTCCTCACTATGTGTTACTTAATATCCCAGCTCTGTTGCAAATATAATCAAAGCAGTTTCAAGGCAGAGAAACTCAGGCTAGTCCAGAGTATTTTCTTTGACTGATGCAAGTGCAAAATACATTGTGACTGTGATCTATGCCGAATTTTGTTCCTTTTACTTGTGGGAATTCTCTAAAACTAATTAATTTTTAAGTGAAAAGAATGAGAGATTAGTGCTTGCTCCATGGAGCACTCTCTCAATATTGACTATGAATGGAATCTGGCTTGAAGGGCATGGACTTTACCTTAAAGGCCATCAACTTTCTGCACCACTTGGTTAAGGATCCGTGGGGAGCTGCTTAACACAACTGACACAGATGGTAGAGGTTTGTTCCAAGGCATACACATATTGAGAATAAAGTAACAGGTAATTACTTACAAGGTGGAATTGAGAGTCTAGTTCAAAAGTATAAGTTCCTTGGGATACTGTAGTGACATTTGAAGGTACATTAACAATAATTTCACCTTAACTTAAAATATTGGATAATAATTTTTGACAATCCATCTTGTATTTTTAAGTACCTTTGTCATTCCTACAACAGGCACAGAAGCACTATACCTCTGTCACATTAAGCTAGTCCCATTTTTGAAGTATAGACCTTGGAAATTGTAAACCTCTGTACTATGTAAGTAACTATTACACCCTTTCTCTCATAGAACAGTAAGAGAACCTTGAATGCATTGGATCAGACGAACATGTAATGCAGATACTTTGAAGTAAATATATTTTCAGGTTAAACAGCTTATTATGATTTAGTGGATGCTAAAACTACTCCTTGCAGGATTGAGTCTCCAACCAGGCTCTTGTAAGTTTGAATTTTTTCTTGCGGATTCTCCTTGTCTTATAGCTTTTCTTTCCTTTCCTGGGTTTTTTAGGGCTGGTCACCCCAGGAAAAGCGTGTCTTACAAAAACTAGCAAAAAGGAAGGGAACTGCTTAAGATCAAGCAGTTAGAATTGGTCAATAGATGTCTTTCTTTTTACAAGACCTAGAATATTTAAATCTTGTCTATTTGGGATTCCTGGTTCTCTCTGAGACTGATAAATATCACCCTGAAGTTTAGTGGTCCTTAAAAAAAAAAAAAAAAAAAAAAAAAAAAAAAAAAAAAAAAAAAAAAGAAATTTTTCACCAACAGAAAATAATTTGCTGAATAATTTGGAATCTCCCAGGAGGAGATAGTTGGAAAATGGTCCTTAAGCCTAACTTTTTCTTCTATGTATTGACTTAGTTTTGCCCCTCTTCTATAATGTTGACTAGTACCTTCAGCACAACTGCCTGAAGTTGCCTCACAAGATAGAGCAAAAACTTCCAGGAATTTTAATAGGATGCAGTCACGAACTAGCTGTGCACATGAAAGCATTATTGTGTTTACTCTCACTAGAAGGAAGTAAAATGCTTAGGGATGCTCTCTAGAGAAACAAAGACTGACATCAGAGAGTCTGAGGGCCAGTCTGGACTTTTGTGGATTGAGCTATTCTCTGATTACTTTTATTCACTGAAAGAGCCATAGAAAGGCTTGGGTTGGAAGTGACCCTAAAGATCATCCCTTCCCACTGCTGTGGGCAGGGCCCCCTTCCACTAGATAAGGTTGCTCTGTACTCCATCCAACCTAGCCCTAAACATTTCCAGAGATGGGCCATACACGGTGTCTCTGGGCAATCTGTTCCTATACATCACCACCCTGTACATCATAGTAAATAATTTCTTTCTTATATACAGTTCTAAACCTACTCTCTTTCAGTTTTAATGTTCCCCCACATGTCCTGTCACTTCATGCTTTTGTAAATAGTCCCTCTCTATCTGTCTAGTAGTCTCCCTTCAGGTACTTGAAGACTTAAATTAGGTACCCCTAAAGCCTTCTCTTCATCAGGCTGAACAACCCAAATTCTCTCAGCCTTTCCTCACAGGAGAGGTGTTCCATCCCTCTAATCATCTTAGTGAGCCTCCTCTGGACTTGTTCCAACAGATCTATGTCCTTTCTGTGGTGAGAATGTCAGAGTTGAAAGGAGCAGGTGGCATCTCACACCTGGTTAATTAATCATTTTGTGAATTCTGTGTTTGAAAGTTTAAACTATAAGAGAGGTATTGTAGCCATGGAGGTATAAAAAATTAAGAGACGTATGGTTTGTAAGGAGGATGAACATGTTTTTCTTTTCAGACAATGAAAATGGCCTAAGAAAACTGTGTCACCTTTGGACACAGATGTTTTAAAACTTGAAACAAGAAAATTTACCTCAGACTGTTGCTGAAGTGCATGTTGAACTCAGATAGATGCTCCATGGTGCCATCTATTTCTGTGTGATTCTTAGCTCACATTGTGTTCTGTAGTCTTACAGGGACAGATCTTTAGAAAGTGTGCTGGAAGGATTTTTAATATTTTAGGCTTAACAGGAACTAAAAGGTCTGGATTTGGGTTAGGTAAATGTGTAGGGGTTTCCATGACAAACCAAGAATGAGGACTGACTCGCTGCAGATAGAATTTTAGCTTTATTCTCCTGATTGAAAGTGTGTCTTGTAATAGAAGAATAAAGGCTAACTGTGTAAAAGAGGTTTGGTTTATTGCTAACCAATAACCTAGGAATAGACCTTTGGCAAGGCCAACATGTTCAGTTTCCCTGTTGCACTTCTTCCCTCCTTCATAAGTTCCATTCTGAAGTGCTGTCGGCAAAAGTTTTTTCGTTAATATATGCAAAATCACATACACAGCTGATCTTGAATATGCAGAAAATGCTACAAAAAACATCTGTGACAAGTAAGAAACAAACTGTCAGGTCACTGATTAGAAATTCATTGTCAGATTGAGCTGTTTTTACTTGTCTGTTCAGATCAACTGCAGGGGATGTTTCTCCTGGGTTTCTATTTAATGGGCAATTCTGTACTCCAGTACACTTTTTAGAAAATAAAATGCAATTTCCAAGCCTCATTTGAAGACATTGTGTCCTTTTCTGAATTACTTTTCTCTTCATTGCTGGTTAAATATCTCTGCGTTTTGTCTGATTCTTTCAGTAATGTTAATCTTCAACGCTTATGACATCATCATTGCTTTCATGATAATGAAACACATTGTCACCAGAACTGGTCTGTGAAATAGTACTAATTGTCCTAAATGCTACATCTGGGACAATGGCAAGTAAGGATGAGCAGCTGATTGGGAAAAGTAATTTCTAAGTCTACAAAACCATGATAGTCAATGAGGAACAGAGATGGCTATGAAACAATTTAAGAAAATATGAGCAGGCTTACCAATAACTTCAAAAGTTTAAAACACCAATTTTTTTTTTTTTTGGACAGTTTCTCTAATTCACAGCTGACAAAGGTTTCCTGGGTTTGCTGTGTCAGCAGTATGTCCCAAGGGCATATTTAATTCTTGGTGCTAACCCACATTTCTGAGGTAGATTTGGTGTTATTCGTGCAAGAGGTGGAAATATTTTCTACCAATGAGCTGCAGGTTTTCCACATCACATGGTGCCACACTTCTTGAGGGAAGAGTGGGCCTCTGTTCCAATGGATGATGGTTCATTTTCAACTCTTGGTCTGTTCTGACTGGTTTTGGAATTTACTTTCAAGCTACAAATATCTTATTTTTTCCTTATTACAGGCTTCTGTAATTAAATGAATTGATGTGTTCCCCTTTTAGGATTTTGTATTACCTGTCGTTATATCTTAATATATCTGAGCCTGTGAGTAATAATATGGAGTCCCATCTCTGTTGTTCCTTAAGTAATATGATCACTCTATTCTTGAAGTAAATTAACAGTGCTGGCAGCTACATTAGATTAGAGAGTGCAATATAAATGTTCACCTATAGGAATAGTTTAGACTTTCTTCTTCAATGAACTTCAAGAAGTTCCTTGTGGATGGCATAATTGATGTGATTTTCTGTAACAATAATTAGAAGGCAGAGGTTCTTGCTCACAAATATAATTAGAATATGGAATGATTATTAGAAGAGAAGATGCAAAATTGAATAGCAGTACAAGAAATTATATTACTATGTACATTTATTAAGTTGCTGTTTGCTCAGTAGAAACACCTCTGCAAACTGCAAACTGTTTCAAACTTACTGATTTCTTATCGGGAACAATTTTTCTAGTAACAACTACAGCAACCCTAGACAATGTAAATCTTCCGAAATTGTGGCCATTTGAAACCAGCTTTTGTTCTAGTCATGTAGAAATATTAATTTTCTTATATGGAGGTGTTTAAGACATTTCCCATCTTCATATCTTTGGGACAACTCCAATGCCATACAATTGCATGGAAATATACAAATCACATTTCAGTGCTCGGTGTGGTAAAGGGAAATGTGACATAAAGGATGTAGTTTTAAGTGGTGCATTTCAGTGTAAGGTGATGGCTAACACATGTGAGATGCCCATTTCTACCTGAAAAGTAAATGGTATTTATAGAGGTAAAACATCAAAATACAAATGGGCAGGCACTTAAAACAAGTTGAACTTAACTTTTCAAGGAAAGTTAACTCTCTTCGAGAGACTCTTGAAAAATGTGGGAAAAGGGATGTTAATTTTTCTAGAAAACAGTTGTTTTGTTTATTTTTTTTTGGCAAAAAAGATGTTCAGTGTGGGAACAACTATTCCAGAAGGAATGTGAAATGTAAAAAGCTAAGACATTTTGAAGATGGAACTCAGTTTAGGAAAATCATTCTATAACATTGTCACTGTTACTATGAAAATAGGATATGAGCCTTGATAAACTTTATGATTCTATGCTAATTCTGGCCTGAGCCTTTTGTAAATGTAATGGTGTACCACCCCAGGTTTCTTCCCTCTGTTCCTCTGCTACAGGTGTGATAGCATATGTTTCACTAGGACAATTTGATTCATCTCTGGTCATTCACTAGTGTCTCAAAAGAGTGAAAAGAAAGGTGCAGGGTAATGCACCTCAGGGAATCATGTGCTTATATAATTTTGATTGTTCAAGACAGTTTTGGAGGTGAGAGTCAGGTAGATTCAGACTCCTACTGAGCCAACTGATATTACAAAATGATTGAAGATACCCCTAATTCATGTTATTCAGTGTCTATGAAATTTCAGATTTTGTTTCACATTTTTTCTTATGGCTCTCTAACCTCTGTATTTTCCCATGTCCTGGAACACAAAATAAACCTAATACTATTTTGATTTATCACTATTTCACACTCTTCTCGTGTAACATGAGACCATCAGCTCAGTGAGAGGAATACTCAATTCCATAAGCTGTAGGAGTCTTTGTACTCTAAGCACTGCACATCAGCACTGGTGTCACATTTGATGGAGGAATTTTGGCAAGTAATGGTTAACTTATTTTACTTTCCTCTTGCAAGTTATAAGCTCAGGACACAAAAAGGTAACACGACATCTTAGCATAACTGTTAATAATGACATTTGAGACATTCGGATTAAAACTGCTAGTTGAGAGGGGCATTGCAGTAAGCCTTAGAAAACTGTAATATGATATTGCTGGTTAATATATATTAATGGCTTTGTTTTGATTCTACTTTAGTCAACAAACTAAATTTTAGTAGGATGAATGTGACATTATTATTCAGTAACTAATAACTGTTCAGGAAAAGTATGAAAACTCATTTTCCCTTACAGATATGTTTCTTTTAAAATATTACTGCTCTTAAACTACTACTTCTTTATGCTGTGTAGGGAGGCTAGGTAGACAGAAGAAAGGCAAAGCTGTTTTTCAAGGATCTAATGCATGCTGTAGCATATCTCCAACATTCTGACAGGACTTGTATTGTGACTGATTTGTCAGGACCAGACAGGATTCAAGGATTTGCTGTCCAGAGACAGAGGGTTGGTTGTAGCAACGGCTCCAGCATTATCATTGACTCAGAGAATGGTTGGAATTGGAAGGAATCTTTAAAGATCATTTACTCCAACCCTCCTGCCATTAGCAAGGGCATCTTTCACAAGATTGGGTTACCCCAATCCAATCTGACCTTGAACATTAGAAACTGATTCATAAAATCATAGTACTGAATCCAACCCACACACAGACTGGCTAGTCTCATGCATACCCTTAAATGCTGGTACCTTATGAGATCATAGAATAATAATTTAAAATGTCTTTTCTAAACTTAATTGATGCTTGAGGTTAATGAGTATTAAGTCCCAGCCTCTTTGGTAAAATTGGAGCTGCTTCATTTGATGAAATTAATCAAATAAACAAATCATATTACTCCAAATACACTAGGCACAATCCCAAGGGAGTCTCATTGCAAATTATTTCCTTTTTCTAGAAAAAATGTAAAGTTTTAAGGATATGATACCTCACAGTCCTTCCCAAATCAAAAATAATACCATAATGAATTAGCAATGCCAATAATGAATTAGTAAGTCCACTGGCAATATTTCTTCAATACATTATGAAAGATGAAGTTTTATGATCAAATATATTCTTGATCAATTTACTTCATCACTTACCACCTAATTGTTTCATTATGACATTTTGTCCCTTCTCAAAATGAAACAATTGATTTAATATACTGTATTAAATGACTGTGTTTCTCAAAAAGTTAATCAAAGTATTGTCAGTTGATGTCTGAACTAGTGACCTGTAATTAATATATGAGATGTTCAAAATATCAGTTAGAACTTACTCTCCTTGATAAATTCCCCTAATTTAAATATATTTATTGGAACTTCATGAAGTAGTACTCTGCAGCTGAGAGACTTAATCCTTTTAAGCTCCATTTTTAAAAGTTCAAAAGCACAACAAGTACACATTGAAGATATTCATCAATATATAAATTAAATTCTCTGAATCTTTGAGTACTTTGATAGTGTCCAATAATTCAGTATTTATCAGTGGCAACCAGATATTTTTCTAAAGTACCCAGTCTGCCCCATTGAAATGGGAAGCAAAAATATTCATATAGTTTAAAAAGTGTCATTTTCACTTCCAGAAATAATTAGTTAAGTGACTCTATCTTAAGCTTTCTTTTGTATTTGCTCTCTGGGATGATAGACTAAAGATCAAATAAATTTAAATGATTGACAATACATTGATAGATGAAATAGAAATTGTTGACATTTTAAAAAAGCTAAAGTGTACTTAAATTGATTGGCACCTGCTTTAAGAAGCCTTGCAATAAGTAGTTTTGTTTTAAGTGATCTCTGATTTTATTATGGATTTATATCTTGCCACCAACACAGAGGCCACTCACAGAGGCCACTATCATGGCCTCACACACAGGCTGCCAGAGATGGAGCAATATTCCCAGGTAGATTCTTCTCCCACTGCTTGCACTTAACATCCCCACACACCCTGGTTTCTCCTGTTGTGTCCTATGGGATATGCAGCCCACAGTTTCTCCTCCATGCACTGTTTGTTATACGTTATAGTGCTTGAAAAATACACACTCTGTCCCTCCAGCCTCTGGCAGCTAGACCTGGGGTCATTCATTGTGGCCACCACTGATTCTCCACTAGCTAGAATTTAGACCTTGCAGTAAATATACCACAGGCATAACCTCCCTGCCTAAGCAGAATCATCCTTGAGTGCATGAGTCAGGATTGCATCCAAATGCTTCTTGAATATCTTCAGCAATGAAGAGTCCACAACCTCTCTGGGCAACCTGTTCTAGTGCTCAACACCCACTCAGGAAAGGAGCCATGTTCAGGACTCATGTTCAGACAGAACTTCCTGTGTGATGAAGTGCCTCTTACCCTCATTATTTCTTCACTAAGAGATGATTCTTATATTGGAATAGACTGAAACTGCGTCTGAACGTTTTAATATTGGATTAATGGGCTGGAAGTGGCCTTCTTTGCTCCTCTCTATTGCTAATATGCATTGCAAAATACTGATAACTTTAAGTGTATTTGTTACACAATGGTAGCAGTTGTCATACAATGGTAGCAGCTGTCATCCTCAACTATTTCTGTTCTATATATTTATTTCATAAATACCATTTCCAGTCTGAAGAACCAATTCCTGCTCTGAAATACTTATATTTCCACTCCAAAGAACAAGTAGTACACAAGAATAAGCAGCATGTGACACTGAATGTGGGTTTAGCTATCTTAATTTTAGACCTAGTCAATACCATAATAGTTTTCATTTGTGTATCTCTGTGTGAACCATGACAGCAAATCTCTAACAAAGATGCTTCAAAAGATGCATCAGTAGGTCATGATACTGCTAATGGATGTCTTTATACAGACAGGCTTAATGACTCTGACAAATGAGCTTTAGAGAATCATGTAAGGCCACTTAAGAGGTTACTGTTCTGCCCCCAGCTGTCTGCCAAATCCTCTGCTAATTGCTACCACCCACAAAATTAGTAGAAGTAGAAATAATGTGAGCTGATTATTTATCCGTAATAAAACTCCATCAGTTGAGCCTGTAGCTTATGTAAAAGGCTAAAAGCTGACACAGCTCTTCTGTGCCAAACTTACAAAGCAATTTCTCACCTAAAGATGAGGTATAGATCCTCACAGTGGTGCTATTCAGTATCACACCTGACAGTAGAAAGTAAAATTGAACAGTATGTTACTTTAGGGGGTTTGTGGCCTTTTAGATATTTTTTTGCCTGTTTTTGGTTTTGTTGGTGGTGTTTTGTTGTTTTTTTTTTTCCTTTTTGTTTGTTTGGGTTTTTTTGTGGTTTTTCTTGTCATTAAACTGATGTGATCATATATAGAATCACAGAATCACAGAAGGGTTTGGGCTGGAAGGGGTCCTAAAGGCATTCATGGCTCAAAGACAAAGTAATTTTTTCCTTGCTTTTGATTTTCCTTGGTCAAAAGTAAGCAGATTGTCTTCATTATATGCTTATTGACTGCTCTTAAGATACTTGCATGTGAAAGGGGTAATCAAAGTGACATTGCAGTACCTTTTGTTTTGTCCTTTCTTTTCTCTTGATTATGATCGGTTGCTGAAAATGCAGCAGTCATAACAAAATTATACTGTAACTTGATCCAGATAGAGCGTTTCAAAATGTAACTACTCTGAGCGGTAGAGCAGCACAATTTTTATTTAAATAAGCAATAAGACCTGCCTGATGTGGTTCATCTGGCGTAGTTTTTCAAAGTAGTTTCAGATTATTGTACTTTAAAGTACTTTGAGGAACTGTTTTCTACCTTGATCGATCTTAACAGTCAAAAAAATATTTCATTTGGAGGGGGTGTTGTTGGTTTGTTTATTTTTTATGTAAGCATGAATTTTCCTGCCACTGTCTTCTTTACTAATGTATGCCTAGATTTTGGTTAAACAAGGTCTTTAAATGTGGGCTTAAATCTTAGTGGGTGGACTAATTTTAGTTGAATGAACAGTTAAATGATTTTCTGACTGTGGATCCCTTGTGTTCTCAGTCTGTTTCCTGAGATAAGCATTTTATAACTAAGGCATAGGCTACTCTAAGATCTAGTGTTTAGCTGGGTTTGATGTTTATTCCTCGTGAAGGTTCTTGGTTTGCCTCAGTTTGTTTCAGTTAACTCAGTTAGTGAAACTCTTCGATATTAAATAGGCTGGGATGTCACTTCTGTAGATTTCAAACCCTATTTGCTCAAACTGCAAATGCTTTGTAGGCGCAAGTTTTCTTACACTTTGATCGTCTGCAGTTCTTCATGCTAAATCTTTCCATCAGTTGGGAGTCTTGGTGGTACTGTATTGCACCCAAAAATTACTGCTTTAGTATTTTTAGTATTGGTAACAACAGTGTCAATTTGTGAGGTCTCAATACTGAAAATAAATCATCTCATTCAATAGCCATGCTACATTTCCATTTAAAATGGAAAACGTAATAAGACAAGATTGACCATGACATTTAATTTTCCATCCACAGAGCAAGATGATTTCTCTGAAAGTGGATTTTTTTATTCAATAAAATATATTCCTGAGCAATATTGTGATAATGAGAAGATTTAAATTAAAAAGGATTGTATAATGTTATCAATGGCATTCTGAAATTAATGTCTACGTATGTCACTGTGCATCAATCCTAAAAAGTAATAAAATTTTTAGGTTTGTCTGTGAAATTTATCTAGTGAACAGGAATATATATAGGAGCTGTATAGGACTTCAAAATCATGCCGGTGTTAAAATCAAAATCATAAGTTATATGTATTTAAAATTTAAACAAAAAAATCAAGGAGTAAGACAAGTAAGACAAGTAAGACAAGTAAGACATTTAGTGGATGGTAGATTGAAGAATAGAAAACCTTGTTTCAGAAGTTCAATAAAAACTGATGACAAAAATATATTTAAATATTTTAAGATAAGCCCCTCAAAAAGGCTAAAGAAAAAAAACTTATCAATGTCATAAATGCCAGTGTAGTTTTATTTCACAATTTTTGTCCATTAATTTCTAGATGTTATCTGAATTGCCATTTCTGTTGAGGGATTATAATTCCTATTCCCTAAAATTGCAATATGTGAAAACTAGTTTGTGCTTTCACAGTTCATAGTTATCCCTCTGAGAGGGATAGTCAAGGACCAAGCCTGAAATTCTGAAATAGCCTACAGGTTAAGGCACTACAAGAATACAGATGGACTCTGCTCAAGTAGCTGGGTAATGAAAGGACTGCACGAGCCAATGCATGACATGTTTAATGCAATATTGTAGGCATGAATCAAAGTCTGGTGCTGAAAAATCTGTAGCTCTGGCAGATGTTTCAGAAGCACTGCACTACAGTAAACAAAGAGAAGAGATCCAGTTGTAAGTGTTTTTGATATAAATGAGAGGAAAGCAGTGAAACAAGGCAGATTCTCCATATCCCTCTTCTACCCTCCAGGCTACAGATGTCTCAGAGACTCAAATCGCAGTACATGAAAAGTAACTTTGAATTTAGGAAAGATCCAACTCATGCAAAGATGTTTTACAAAATAGTTCCCCAAAAATGGTATGATTCATACTGAGCTATCCATTGAATTTGCTGTGAAAAAAAATGAATCAGCTTTCAGACTTTTGTTTTATCAGGGTGAGAAAGGGCTTCTACTAGACATATAAAACATTTTTGAGGTGAGACAAAAATGGGAGAATGAAAAGATTTTTTGATCTGGCAATGCATTCTCTGTTTGGTTGTGCACAAACCTTGTGGATTAATTAATGAAAATAGACAGTAGTTCAAAGCCTTTACTTACTTCAATTGAGTTTTATTCTTCTACATTTGGTATAACTTAAAAGGAAATATCTACAGTAAGAAAATTATCTGAGTTTTCTATATAGTCAGCACTGAGAGAAGGAGACTTTTTGAAATCATATCTGCTTAGTACTGAAATCAGGGCATACCATAAATAGAATAAATCATCATTAAAATGGAAAATTTTTCCTGACTGTATGACAGACTGGTTGATTAGCTTGGACCAGATACTTATCTCTTAGAGGGCTAAATTTAGATGACAAGGTTTATACCATAAGTTTCACTTAGAAATATGAGGCAGTCTTCCCTCAAGAAGACTGGGAGCCAAATCAAATCAGCCCTTGGAATTTTTTTTCTCTAGTGTATAAATGAGAAAAACATTATTAAACTCTAAAACTCTGGCCAAGGTCAACATCAATGCTTATTAATTAGTGCTTTTAAATGCACTGTATAAGCCCTCTGCTTCTGAAGTTTAAATAATTTCCTTTAAAGTAGTTGGATGTGGTCCCCCAGTATCTTTCAGGAGTTTTACTTTGAACTACTTTTTCTACTTCTACTCTCCTTTACAATCTTACAGGATTTGCACACTTCTCTAATTTCCATTTTTAAACATAACATTTTGTAACAATTATGTTTAATAGCCAGATAAAAGTTAACCAGAAGCCATTCATTTTAGAATCTTCTTCCACCTGGAATTCAGCATAGACTTTGACACTGTCTCCCACAGCATTCTCCCAGAGAAGCTGGCAGGACATGGCTTGGAGAGGTGTACTACTCTTTGTGTTAAAAATTGCTTGGATGGACAGACTCAGAGACTGGTGGTGAGTGGAATTGCATCCAGTCAGTGGCCGGTCACTAGCGGGATTCCCCAGGGATCTGTGTTGTCCCAGTCCTGTTTAATGTCTTTATTGATGATCTGGATGAGGGGATTGATTACACACTCAATTTGTAGATGACATAAGTTGGGTGCGAGTGTTGAACTGCTGAAGGGAAGGAAGGCTCTACAGAGGGATCTGGACAGGCTGGATCCATGAGCTGACATCAACAACAAGTAGCAGGTCCTGCACTTCAGGCACAGGCAGCACTACAGGTTGGAGGCACAGTGTTTGGAAAGGAACATGAGCCAGAAGTGAACTTAGGTGGTCAGGGCAGTGAATGTCTCCCTGTACTTAACATCGGTGAAGCCACATCTTGAGTTTTGTGTTTAGTTTTGGGCCTCTCATTTGAGAAAGACATTGAGGTACTAGAGGTGTCCAGAGCAGGGCAACTAAGCTGGTGAAGAGTCGGGAGATTAAATCACACCATGAGTGGCTGAGAGAAATTAATTCTATGATTCCAGCATGTTTAAGTCTGATAGCTTTAAAAGATATCTACAGTTATGTCAGTGTAATAACGTTTTTCCTTCACAAAAGCATGGAAATTCACAGTTAAATTTGATAGCTTTTTGTCATGGTTTTACCTGAATCAGCAACCAAGTCCCATGCAAACTTATAGTCACTTACATGGGCAGTGAAGCAGAAACATGAAAGCTGTAGAACTTGTGGGTTAAGATAAGGACAGTTTAATAGGGAAATCAAAACTGTGCACACAACCAAAGCAAAACAAGGAATTAATTCACTGCTTTCCATGGGCAGGCAAGCGTTCAGCCATCTCCAGGACAGAAGGGTCACATCACTCATAATGGTTATTTCTGAATACAAACCCATCACCAAATGTCCCCCCACACCCTTCCTCCTCCTTCCCCCCCACTTTATATACTAAGCATGATGTCATATGATCTGGAATATCCTGTTGGTTGCTTGGGGTCACCTGTCCTGTCTGTGTCTCCTCCCAACTCCCCATGCATTCCCCCCCAGGCTCCTCATCAACATGCCAGTACCAAGCAAATGCCTTGGATCTATGTAAACCGTGCACAACAACAACAAAAGCATCTCTGTGTTATCAATTCTGTCCTGAGTCAGCACAAATACAAAACACAGCCACATATCAGCCACTGTGAAGACAATTAACTCTACCCAGCTAAAACCAGCATACTTACCTTTGTGCTGCATCTCTCTTTAAGGATGATGTGATGCATTAAATACTAATTCAATCCAATGTTTGAACTCAGCTGATGATCATGAAAACTCTAATGGATATTTGGGTACAGCCTTGACCAGGATGCAAATTACATGAATGACTTTTAGGACTTTTAGATGGGCTATACCTGTTAAAAAGGAAGGTCTTTTTACTCCTTTGTAAAGTGCTTTCCCTCCTCCTTCTTCTAAGGTTCTCAGCTTCATGGACTGCCTCCCCAGTCTAGAGTTGAGCACAACAGAACATTTTAACAGTTGTCTAGTGAATCCTCAAGCTTTGAAAAAGCTAAATCTGATTTGTTGCTTCGAATGATGGTGTGAATGAAAGGTGGCTTAAAAGTCTCTGAAGATTTTTTTTTACTTGCACCTTGCATTTTTCTTTAAAAAGTTAGCTAATGTTGTATTTTAGTAATATCACTGTTCTCAGACTTTGAGAAAACCAGCTTTGCAATCTTCCTGAGGCCTAGTCCTGAGATAAAATCATTCTGTCAAAAATGAGAAAAAATGGAAAGGGAAATTAAAATGACTCTCATCCGCAAGCCAAGGTGACAAAAGTCAAAAGAAATTCTCAAGACTTTCTTGCATTTTTCAAAGGAAACTAAAAAAGATATCATTAGAAAGAGATAATTTGCACTAATTCCATCAAGAGAAATTGTGTGTTCTGAAATGCAAGCATGAAGGCAGTAAATAACCAAAGATATGACACTTCAAGTGGTCCAAGTCTAATCTTCACTCCCATTCAGTGTTTGCTGAAGCAGCCTATTTTACATACATGCTCCTGAGCCAGTCACAGGCAAGTCAGAGGGAAAAGACCTTGAAGACCTTCAAACAAGATTTGCATATGCTTTACGTTGATACCTAAACTCTTCTAATTGTTTTTATTATTTCCTCAAACCGCTATATAGAAATGAATTTTCCTTTTGAAAGTATGCACATAGCAACCTAACATTGTGCAGTGCCTTGGTGTTTATCTCCAATCTGGCCACATCAGGATTCCAAGGAAGATATCCTCCAGGTTAGGAACTTCAGTTTAGTCTGTTAGATGTTCCCTGCAAGTAGCAAGTCTAACTCAACCTTTTTGTCATAAGCAAAGAAAAAATAATTAATCTAGGATGTTAACATTCTTGACCTGACTGGGTGGATTTTAACCCACCGTCTCCTTGCACTACAGTAATAAGCATTCATTATTTCATGTGTATTACTATAGAGTATGTGATTCATAAAAGATGTTGATTTAGTAGGACTATAAAGAGTAGAATTTCCAGATATGCCTTAGACAATTATTTCCTAGAAGAAAATTGCATGCTGTGAATCATTTATTCCTTTTCAAAAAATAATATTTTATGCTATACCAGTATGTAAGCAAGCAGATACACCTTAAATTGTTTGCTGAAATCAAATAATTTTTGTTTGATTCTGTTTATACGGAAGTTTTCTGTGTAAAACTTCTGACTTTGCAGGATAAATGTTTGTTAGGAAGGTGGAAGGTCAAAGACTGCTCCGGCAGTCCAGCTGTAAGGATATTCACCTTGGAAGGAGGTTCTCAAGTTTCAGTTCCTCTCACAAATAATATTTATGCATTTGTACAAACCACAGTGCCTTCAGTAAAACTGGCTTAGACTGCTCACAAATCTGCCCTTAAGAAAATCTTATCTAGTCTCTTGAAGGAGATGCTTGAACATAGGTTCTATACTTTAAATTGAAAGGATTTAATAGATACTACTTTTTTTAAAATGAAAGTTTTCCTGATAGTGCATTTGTGAGAAAGAACTGAACTGGTTCAAGTGGTCTCCTAAGGAAGAAGGAGATGTACCTTTGCATTTTTTCAGTGCAAAGCTCAGATTTGGATACAATTGATACTAACTCCCAGGTATTACCATAGAAATGAGACAAAAGTGGAATTTATTCACTGATTTTTAGCTTGGGAGCTGTAAAACAAACTTCCAGACTTGGCATTATTTCTGACTGGTTTAGCAAAGAAAGTAATATTTGGCTGTTGGAGACACCTGATGGCACACCTGAGCCAATGGAAACATTGAGTACTCCTGGTTTAAATTCCTCAAGGAAATATATATAAAAATTACATGAAAAAAACCCAATCAAATATTTTTCTTTCATTGAAACATTGTGAATATTAATTGACCTTTAAATATAAAGAAGACCTGAGATGTCCAAGATTGTGTGTACACAGCAGATGCCTGCATTTAAAGGTGTAATTTTTGTCTCTCCAATATATCATGGTTTTAATAGGTGTGTTCCTATTCCCAGTGTCCTTGTCATACCTGTTCTTGAAGAAGCCAAACTCTATTCCCCAAAATTAGCAGCAGCTTCCAGGCCAGTCAAAGTCAGTGGGACCCCCATGGTGGCTCAGTGACAACCCTTCAGTGAGGTGTCAATTCTGTAGACAAGGTGCCAGTTTGACATGCAGAACTACAGGCTGCCCCCAAGCACGTAAACCCACTTATTTAATACAAAATGTAAGCAAAATGGACAACTAGAGTTTTCTTCCGCTCTTGTCACAGCTATAGCTGTACAGTATTTCTGAGTAACTCCTGAAGAATGTGATTAATGGCAGCTTTTTCCTACTGAGATCTACAAAGTAGTGTTGGAAATTGCATTGTTAGTACTGAAATAGATATGCATAGCTTAGAAATGTACATAATGTAGTTTTATATATAAGGCTCCTGGATTTTTATTTACACCTTTGTGTAAACGTACTTTCATATCTTCATGTTTTCATGTCTTATCAAAGGAAGTAAATTTATTCCATTAGGAGACATGCATTTATCTAATTATTTCCGCCTTTGTCTTTTGGGAAAAATATCCTGTGTATGTGCCATGTGCAGGTGTTTTAGCTCTTTTAAGCTAGTTCAGGGCAGGGGGAATAGACAGAGCTTTAATAGGTTACAAGAAGGCAAAATTATAATTGTTCTACTTGTTTTGAAAGATAGATTAAAAAAAATTATTACCTTTTTCTCTTACTTATGAGGGACTTTAAAGTTCTGCTTAATTAAAAATACCAGGAATTTTTGTGTTAGTATTTTTACTCCCTTTAGTCACACTACAAAGCAGACACTAAATGGTAGTTAAGTTTTTCAGAATCTACACTTGCTAGTAGAATTTTTCACTCACTAGTGATATCAGGGTGATTGCTGGTGATTGCAGCTTGACAGAGTCAGTGCTGTAGCCAGGTTTCTGTGGCCAGGTACCCTGCCTACCATTGAAAATGGAAGATCTCCCTCAGTGGAGGTGTCAAGGGAGCCGTTTGGCATGACAGTGTCAATGAGACCTTAGGGACTCCTCAGTGAAGGCATCATTGATTTGAAAGACAGTTATAGCTCCTCTGGAATCATTTGGCCTATCCCCATAAATACACCCTTAGGGACACTAAAGCACACATTACTGGAACAATAGTGTATGATAGCTGTTCTTTCAGTTTTACACTGCTGGTACTGTAGTTGAAGGTGTCATTCAATCTTTAGACAAAAGTAGTTAGAGGATTATTTTATACTTCCAGCATAGGAAGCAGCTGTAGCCTCATTTTTGTTAAGGCTAAGATCTGTATTATCTTAAATCCTGGGAAATCTTAGTGAAAAAATCCTACAGTGAAAATGAGAAAAATTGGACTGTGTTGGGGCAATTTACTATGATGTGATGGAAGGAATTGTCTTTATTCCTCCTCCCTCTTTGGGTTGTTGAAGAACTTTCTCTCAGCTCATCTTGCTCTTTGTGTTGTGTTCTCAGTCAATAATTCTCTTTGTTTTTGTCCACATATAATTTTTTTTAGGTTTTTTTTTTTTTTTTTTTTTGCTATGGACTATATACTTTTATTTTAGAGATAGTAAAAATGCCAGATTGCTGTTTCTGTGCATTACATTAACCAAATTCTGAAGTGTAATATGCCATGAAGAACTTAGCCATAGGAAATCAGTGTTGTTTTACGCAGAAAACAAATGAAGCCTCAATAACATAATATGTGGATATTAGGAGCTCTTGCAGAAAAAGTATGAAGATATGCCTGACATTCACCTCTAGAAGAGATGGGGAATTTATGCAACATTTAAGTTTTTATATTATTGTAAAAGTAAACCCAAAACTTAGTAAAGAACTCTTATTTGGACAGGCCAAAGGATGTAGTCAATGCCAGAGGCAGTGGATCTCAAATTGATCTTCCCCTTTCTGTGCTGTTCTTGTCCCTTGCTTGTCACCATACATTGGTCACAATACATAATGTTTACAATAATGCTTTGAAAGGCTTCTCTCCTATAATGCTTATCTTACATTTGAATGTTGGCCAGTTAGACCAGTAATTCTTTCTGATTATCTGAATTAACACTAAATGTCCAGATCATGTATATATTTAAAAGATTATTGTTGCATTAACTTCTGAAAAGAAACACTAATAAACACAGCAGAATACCAAAGCAATTTTTTTTTTTTCATCTCAACACATGGCTATTAAAACCTAAGCAAATCCATGCACCTCAACCCTCCACAACTCCCCTGAACAAAAATATTTTTTTAGTGGTTTTCACCCTATAAAATCATGTAACTGCAGTAATTCATGATGTCATTAAAGGAAGAGGTTTTGCCTGCAGACCTCTTAAAGGATTTGCCTTTCACTGATTTGGTGTAAGAACAAAGTCAAACTGATTATGTAACATAGAGAAGAACTTATTCGTTTATTCCAAACAGACACTGTCATGTAACCAAGGTATCTCTCAGTCTTTGTTATTCACATCACACCAAGAAGAAATCATACTGAAACTTTCTAATTTCCTTTATAGCAATGAGTAATAACCAACCTTTGAAAGCTTGGTTGGCTTTGGAGGAGTAAGATTAAGAGGTTATAATGCAGGCTACTAAAATTAGAGCAGGAGAGAGAACAAGAACTTTGTTGCCTAAGCATTCTGATGAATCTGAGATTAATTAGGAAAAATAAGATTTTTTCTCACACTTAGTGATACTTTAACTGAGGTGTTTGTTATCTGACACTGAGACCACCTTTCACAGGGCAGCAGCATCCATAGTTTCAAGCTCCTTTCTAACCCCATGACGGATGAGCCTCACCCACACTGACCACTGGGAAAGTCCATTGGCAGGGTTAACTCCTGCACCTTGTAGGAAAGTTGCGACCAGGCCAGTTGGGCAAGCTGAAAATCATGCCATGGGCCCTTTTATCTGTTCCTTGACACTATTAACCTCACCAATGCAGACACAGGCTGCATGTGCAAATAATATCTAGACTGTAGCCCAGTTATATCTGAATTACTGAAATGAGATAATCCCGTATGATCAACAGTGGATTTTTTCCAAATATATTCCTTCATTTAGTGGATCAGTACAAGAAGGTAAAAGGTGTCTTATTAGAAGAATAATGATGCAATACTTTAGAAGTTCAGAGAATTCATTCATCGCTTTCTGATTCGACAAGTGTAGCATTTGTCTCCTTTTAGGAAGGCAATTCTAAGTAATGTACTCTAGTGGACATTGAGCAGGGAGGTTGGTCTAGGTGACCTCCAGTGGTCCCTTTCCAACCTTAACCATTCTGTGAAATTACTAAGACTGGATATCAAGAGGGAGAATCAATTTCCTTTTTTATTTATCATTATGACATGATTGTGAAATTGCATCTATTTTTGACTTGAGATTAAAAAAACAACCAAGGAAAAAAAAAGTTGTTTTGAAAATTTACTTTTAAGTATTACAGCTAAAAATGTTTGTTCGCAAGAGGTTGTTAATGGGTTCATTTTCAATGGGTAACTGGTGAAGCTATTGTTGTCACAGGAATATTTCCATATTAGCAAAATAAGCTATCTAAATGGGTCCTCTTAATTTTTGTAGTGGTCAATCAAGTAAATTAAAAAATCCTAAAATGTATGTGTAAAGAAATACAAGGAAGAGACTATAAGGCTATTAAAAAAAAACAAAACCCAAAACCTGTTAAAGACTTTGCTAACCTGGAGTTCACTGCCAGAAATCATATTGATACTAATTACATTACTGTTTCAAAATAATGAGATGGATTCCAAATCAACACTAATAAAGTTATGATAATTAATTACTGAGATATTGAGAATACTAAGCCTTCTTACTACCCTCATTATATTTGGGCTCCATGGAAATGGGGATAAAAAAATTTCATTAAAAGAAATACAAAGTAATAGAATTGCTCTGCTCTAGTCAAAGTTTCCCTTTAACTTTCTAATTAGGTTTTAGAAGTTATCACTGTAATGAAATACATTTCATACATGTATAGGTGATATTTCCCTAAAAAAGCAAAGATCGTTGTTAGTAATATAAGCATTATTACAGCAGTGGAACAACAAAACTATCATTGCCTTCTAGAGCAAAATAATAAGGTTTAAATGTTACATTACATTAAGGTTTTGTTAGGTATTGATAATTAAGAATACAATTTTAAAATAAATATTTCAGTTTAAGTTACTTTTACTTTAAGAGTCTGCATACGCTTTCTTCAAGCATTCTGCATTCAAAAGCAAAAGCAAAAAAAAAATTGCTTTATACAAAGGGATTTTCATGGAATCAGAATGTTCTGAGTTGGAAGGGATCCACAAGGATCATCAAGTCCAGCTCCTGAACTGAAAGCATATCAGATTCCAATGAGTTCAGGTTTTTGTTGTCAATATCCATCTTCTGTGATGCCATTTGGTATTGTCTCTGAAGAAGATTGTCTTTGTTGCATCTGAATTTAGAATATTGACCATCAATTTCTTCAAATAAACAGAAAGAAAAAGTCATTCTTATATTATTCTTATACCAAGAAGTGACTCTTCTTGGTAACTGTGCTGCAAAACTATTTCTCCAAGAAGCTCTGCTGGACATGCATCTCATGTAGGCCTCATTTAATTTCTTTTGGAGGCTATCAGATGTAGTGATTTAATTTGTTTCTCGTTTACATCCACTCTGCTTTTTAATCTATGCTATTTATTTAAACTTGCAGGTTTCTGAATGGTCACTCAAAAGAATTCAACATAACCCATCCTGCCAACCAAATACTAGTTGAGTTTCACTACAGAAGATCTCTCAATCTTTGCAAAACTGATGCTGCAAACACCTTGGCCTAATTTATGTGAAATAACCAAGAAAAGAAGCTCAGAGCTCCTCTCTTGTCAGTGAGTACTCTTGTAGTGTTCTACATGGTACATTACCACCATTTCTTTTTCCTGTATAGTTGATGTTTTAGTCACCCTGGCATGTATTATGGGATGTCTAATAAAACAAAGAGGAATTAGGCAGAGAAATACCTACCTTACACCTGCCAAGTGCCAAGACTGAATCAGTGAGATAAATTGAGGTCCCTGAATCAGAAGCATCCCAGTTTTGAGTTAAAAAGCTAAAATAGAGAGGAGTCTAAATCAAAACTGTGGGAATAGAAATGTTTGCAGATGTCTGAAAGGCAGTTCTGGAGGAGTATCTAAATATTGAAGGTAAAGCCAGACTTTGCATTGAACTATGCTTAACGTATGTAATTAAACATTAAATTGATTTGTATTGTATTGAGAGTATTGTATTAATTAAAGACTTTTTTCCTGGGGTTAAATAAAAATGCTCCTTTTACTTCTTCTCTAATTAATCTTTTCCCAAGAGAGGTGATCGATTTTAATTGCTTTCCAGAAGACAGTCTTTGTTTTTCTGTGTCATACACTTAACAAACAGCCTTTCCACATTTGCCTCTCTCTTAGGACACATTCACAAAAAGATAACACATCTCTACAAATTATTTGGCAGCTGGTGGTAGAATATAATAAGTAAAATAAATTAAGGAACAACTCACCAACATTTTTTTCCCAAATTACACTATAAAAAGAGAAGTCAAAGTTTGTGAAGCAGGAGCTTTGCTCACAAACAAGTAAGGGCTCAGAGAGTGGTGCAGTCTGTATTCAAAGTCTTAACTGCACACAGACAAATGTTTCCCCTCAGTTCGGCTTCACAACAGGAAGTTGTTGTTATAAGATAAATGTGCTCAGGGTAAAATGTACTGAATCTCAGCACACTGATTTGTGAAGACATAGAGCTATCTCAGACACAGTGGAAATTTAAGAAATTATTCAGGGCAAGCTGGAGCAGACAGCAGGCAGTGGTTTTGAGCAAAAAATATGTGAGATCCCACTAGAGATGTAGAATTTGTTTCCATAATGACACCATTCTGACATCTGTGGTGCTTTTGCACAGTTGTGCATCTGAAGAAAAAGCACTGTGTGAGAAACCTGTCAGGTTTCTCCGGACAAAAATACAGAGTAAAAAAAACATAACAATAACACCCCCGAAAATATATAAAAATTATTCTAAAATGTGTTTCAACACAATATGATTTGGTTCTAGTTATGAAAATACAGTTTGCACACACAGATAAGCTCATTGAAATACTTATTAATTGATAGAATTAGAAATCATGGATTTCCTGAAATATTTAAAATTTCAAGCTTTCAGAAAATTGTCTGCATCTTAAATGATATTTCTTGGTTTTGCTGATTTTAATGACGTTCTTTTGTTGATTTTAATGATTTTTTTTCATGTTCTTCTTAAGCAGCTACACACTTTATTGAGAACCTGGGGAAAAAAAATTTATACATTTCTTCTCAAAACTTAAAAAAACCCAAAAAACTAGTAACTTCAAAAACTATTAAAAATACAATACAAATTTAGTATATACCCAGAACATCTCAGGAGAGTACATTTCAAAGTTTTCTTCTCTTTGGTATTGGTCCAACCCATTGTGGAGATACTGCCATCATCTTTCATCACCCTCCCCCTACACAACATGTAATCTCTTTCCCCATTTCAAATGCCTTTGGTAAGGTCTTTTTTTTTTTTTTTTTTTTTTTTTTTTTTTTTTTTTTTTTGCCTTTGGTAAGGTCTTTTTTTTTTTTTTTTTTTTTTTTTTTTATGATGTCTGACTTTAATTTCAATGAAATAATTGCACAATAGACCTATAATGATATTTGATTTCCCTAAAATTTATGGCAAGTAAAAAAAAAAAAAAAAAAAAGTAATTCCCCTGTTTTGGTGTCCTGATGGAATGTAAAAAGTGGTGATTGGAGCAGATTTGATTCCAGGAGGTTACACGTTGTATCTGTTAGATCATGGCCCTATGCTTGTAATGTTTAGTGGTTGATTTCATCCTGAAATACTCCATTATGGAAATGAAGTAGTATAAAAATAACTTCAGAAAGTAAAAAAGGGTAGGGCTCACATATTTATGTAGCTAAAGCTCTTATCTGTCTTTGTGCTGCAAAAAGATGCAAGCAAAGAGCTGAACAAAGGGAACACTAACATGCCTATTTTTGTAACCACTCAGTTTGCAGGAATTACTGGAAGTATCTCCAAAGCTAAAATTAAAGTTTGGCAGATCAATGCAGCAACCAGACTTTGGCCATGAACTGATGCAAGCCTGAGAAGAAAGGCAAGAAAATAATTTTGCATGGGCTAAGAAAGGGTCTCACTTGAAGCTTCAATCAAAGAACAGAACCCTCAAACTATCTGAGCATGAAATTGCTACAAATATTCTACATACATGTGGAAGGTTTACTTATCGTTTTTAAGAATATATGAAAGATAACAGAATTGGATTCCTTTATTTATTCCTTGGATCAAGTAGACTAGATGCCTTTTCACAGGATTGATGAAAAAAACCTTAAACTGGATACGCAGAGACACAAATAAAATTTAACCTGTCAGAGGGGGACAAAAAAAGCAAAAAATAGCAAAAGAATTTTGTTGTCGTATAGGCTTTTCAGCCATTCTCTGTTTTCTTTTAGAAATTCATTAGAGATGCTTGGATTAAAAACACAAAACAGAGCCTTATTTTGTTACAACTTAGTTTTTGGCAGAATGAAGAACCAAAAGAAATTGTTTGAATTGTGCACAATTTCAAATAATAGTGTGTTGGAAAATTAGTGCAAGTAATCCAAATAGAGTCTCCATGAACTGCTTGTCCGAGGCTTATTTCACCTCTCCCAGCATCCTCCTTTCCTTTCCCACATACAAGTGCTATGACAAGTGTTTCAGATGGTAGCTTTTGTTGCTAACTCTAGCAATTCCTTGTACAATTTTTGATTTATCTTTATTAATTTTGTGTCACTGATGCTCATGATAACTCACAGGGAAATAAGAAAGGCAAATATTTAAGGCAAATATGTTCTGAATTTTTTGGGTGAAAACCCAGAAGAGTTTTCAATTTAAGAAATGCAAGAATTTAAGAGTTTTATCTTGTAACAAATTACAAATGTAAATGCATTTATTTATGTTCTTTAAAATTTCATTGGAGATGCTTTATTTGACCTGGACTAGTTGTCTTTCTATATTTTTTGGCAATACAGAATAGATTTTAATTGCATGGAAATAGTTGCATGTATCCCTATTTCACATGGTATACCCTCGGCATAGTTTTTCTAGTACGTTGCTCTAGTAAGATTTCCATGGCAAAGATGACTTATCTTCCATATTGTATCACTTCCTTCCGCCTCCTTTATAAGCCTGGATTCTATGTTACCAGTATTTGAATAGTATAAAAAGTATTCTATTTCCCTTAACCTCCATTTCCTGGACACTGGGATGATCTGCCCCTCTTTCCTTGCCTTCATGAGTCTAGTCAGGGATGTGGCAGTAAGGAAGGGAATTTTGTAAAAGGTAGCTGTTGAAATCTACCACATAAAATATCTCAGTGATAAGCAGCTAAACTGAGACGTATGTTTGCAATTTTCCAGCCTGTGAGGGCATTTTCAGAGATGAATTTCTGCTTTACTGGGACCACTTGTCTTGTTCAACTTGGAGAGGAGAAGGCTGAGGGGTGACCTTTTCACAAACATTTTATGTCCTCAAGAGGGGCAGCAGAGGGAATGTGCTGATCTAAGTCTGGTGACCATTAACAGGACATGAGGAAATTGAATGAAACTGCATCAAAGGAAGCTCATACTGGAGATTAGGATTCTTCACTAAAAGGATGGCCAGTCACCAGAACAGGCTCCCCATGGAAGTCACGTCACCAAGTCTGTCAGAACTCAGGAAGTGAATGGACAATGCTTTTAGTCATATAGACTAGTTTTAAGCAGTCCTGCAAAGAGCAGGAATTTGGACTTATTGGCCCTTACTATTGGGACCCTTCCAATCTGAGAGATTAGATTCTATATAAAGTGTTCCAAATGTGTTTTGGCTTGTAATTCAGTACAAGCCCTTCTTTGGGATCAAAATTTGAATATAGGTATACATACTGATACGTAGACTCACTCATATGACTCCTGGCCTTTCCAGAAGGATGCTTTATTAAACACAAGTATCTCCTGGGCAAGGGAAAAAAACAAAACATAGTAGTTAATCAGTATCTTATTTGGAGTAGAGAGAGATAGGGCTAGTGCTCCTAACTTAGCAGAAAATTTTGCTGGTATAGTCTAACACAGCAGCTACATCCTCAAATTCTACTGTGTCTGAAATTCTATTATGCTTTACTTTCTTTTATCTGTTTTCAGACTAAAGACTTGGAAATCATCTCTCTGTTACAAAGAACTGGACAGTAAGTGCTTCTCAATAAAACCGTAAGATTTAAGTGTTCAAAAAAATTCCAGGCAGAGAAATTTTACCTAAGTTAAAAACATCTAGGAAATTACTTTTATAAAAATCACAGGAATTAAATTCTGAAAATGGGAAGTCAAATATCAGAATCGGAACACAAATGAACACAAAATTCTCAGTGAATTTTTTAATTTAGCTTTATTGAGATAAATTTTGTGGCAACTAAATACAGCAGATTACTGACACTTTATGAAGGATCAAGTAAATAGAGTGGGCAGAGCTCCTCTCTCTTGTTCAAACTGCCTTCTGCATGGTGTGAGGCAGAAGGAAGGGAAAATACCTTGGTGCTTTCTGCATTGGGGTGACCATACTGTTCTATACCCTTAGGAGTACTCTGTCTGCCAGAGACATAGCACTTTTCTCAGTGTTCTGAGATAGTACAGCTCAGAACTCTTGGCAATGTGTACATAGATCAAGCTTGGAGTATATTCATTTGAATGTAAGGTGTACTCTAATTTTTCTGAGTAGCTGGCTGCTGCAAATAGATAGCACAGCTGGTCATCCTCCTCCCAGCGACTGCATTTTCCTGCTCTTCAGATGTACAGTATTTGTGTTAGTCATTCATTACATTAAGAGGTCCATGGTCTGTTTGCAGGGAAATAAGAAGACCTGTCTTGTGTTTCCCGCTTTTCTTTCTGAGAAGCTGAGAAGCAGGGACAGCAATGGACTTGTTGAACCTCATGCCATTGGCCTCAGCCCATGGATCCAGCCTGTGCAGATCCCTTTGCAAAACCTTCCTACCCTCCAGCAGATCAATACTCCCACACAACTTGCTGTTGTCCGTGAACTTACTGGAGGTGTACTTGATCCCCTCATCCACATCATCAATAAAGATTTTAAACAATACTGGACCAAATATTAAGCCCTGGGGAATGCTGCTAGTGCCTGGAAACAAACAAATAAAACAAACAAAAAAAATCCACCACAACTCAACCCAAACCAAACCAACAAAAAACAAACAAAAACAAGATAAAACCAGCAAACCAAAAAACCCCAAACATCAACAACAACCAAAAAAAAAAAAAAAAAAAAAAAAAAAAAAAAAGAAAAAACCAAAAAACCCAAAACCCCAAAAAAACCCAAAACCAAAACACACCCAACATGCAGTTTCAGCAGGAATGGTTCCTGCACTAAAGGCTTAATAAACCCAAAATGGAAAATATTTCTAAATCAGACCTCTGTACTTTTCACTTTTCCTTTATTACTGGAAAAGGAAGATTCTTGGTCAAAAGGCATATGCTGATAATTCATGTGTTTCTGGGAATGGCAGGGGCCTATTTTCAGTGATTAGAATCAATTATTGAAGCAGAGAGACAGAACTGTCCACAGTTAATCAGAAATTAATACTGTAGAAATTAATACTGTTCCTAAAAGATGCTGTTTATCATTTAACTGCCTCTGTAGCATAACCAAGGCATTGGTACATCCAAAGTAAACTTCATAGAACATATTAGATATCTACCAGTGATGGATGGCTATTTCAGTAATTTCATAGTGCAAAGACAAACCACAGAGCCTCATGTATATTAATCTCCTTAGCAAAAACAATGCCAGTATCAGTAGGTGTCGTTATCATCAGAAGAAAGGACAGCAAATCCATCAACTGGTTACCTAAGTAAGAAAAGTAGGTAAGGAAAGAGAAACCTGATAGTTGAAGTATGAAATGGGGAAAAAATAAGATAGCTCTTTAATGGTATTAAAGATATCAAGATTTAATATTGATTTACTGTCAAATGAGGTACAAGTTTCTTGTAGTGCTTTGTATCTAAATGATTATTTATGAGTCCAAGCCATGTTGCAAATAAGCACATATTTTTTGAATACACCACAGGTGTGGTGCTGTGATCCTGCTTCTAGTACAGTCAAAAAGATTGTGTTTAATGGATTACGTGAACATGACAGTGTCTCATTTATTTAAGAATAATAAAGATAAAAACCTATAACAAAACTAGCAGGGGATAAATTCAAAACAAGCAAAATAAAACAGGTTTTTTGCTTTGCATGTAGGTAAGGCAAGGAAATCCTTCCTGAAAGACATTGTGAGTGTTGCATATTTTCAAGACTCCAAAAATCAGCAAAAGTTTGCTGAAGAAAATCCACAGCAGACCTCTAAATACAAAATATGACCTGTGATCTATGGAATCTTTGAACTGCAGATGGATGTAACCCAGGATGCTGTTCTCACCAGAGAAGTGGTATTTCTACCTGCCTGCTCAATTTATAATGCCTTCTGTGAGTTTCTGCTATTTGCTATGATCAAAGAATGGATATTATGTCTGATAAGCCTTTCATCTGATTTAGTGAAACTGGTTTCAAATTTCTCTATAATGTAAGTGATACCTTCCAAAATGTACCAATGCTTTAAGACTCTATTAACATAGTCTGTAGTACACAAAAAAGGCATTCCAATTTGCAGTAAGGACATGGATGTATGAAGCAATTCTCTGAAGTACTAAGAACTTTCCATAGTTAAGCAGTTCACCCAAAAAATTAACTATTTTAATACTGTTTATAATGGCAGCAAAACCAAGACCATGCTTGATAGTAATATTAACTATAGAATATGGTATCACAAAATTAACTCTGGAGAGCAATAAATGACAAGAGAAAATTTGCTGGTAAAAGTCCTTCATAGAGAAAAATAATGACTTTCCAGGTCAAAGATCCCACAGAGATTATTTTGACAGTGTTTTTCAGATTATTTTGATAGCAGAGGAGACTGCTTTTTCCTCAGCAACAGACCAAAAGAAATTACCTTTTTCCTCCTTTTTGCCTTTGAGATTCAAAGATTTCCCTTGAAAAAAGCAGTTCTGATTGATTTTCTCGGGATTCCTGGTGCTTGAATTATCCAGAAGAGGTAATATCTAGGAGACAGTAGCACCCTGAGTATGGCACAGAATTAGTTACTATTTTTTCAACAGAAAACCCACTTTCAGTACTAATTGTTTCTACCAAGAGGGGCTCTGACAGTTACAGCAGATCTAGCATAGTGTGAACATCTGAATTTACTCTGTCCTAATACTTTAGTAATTGCAATTGTATAGCTGATAAATCTTGTACAAGCTGTGAGACCTTGAACAGAGAAATTAGTAGAGTCATAAGAATCTACCTAACTGAAATTAATTCTGTAGCTAACTCCATGTTGCTCTGTGACCAATCATGCATTCTAGCCAGACGTCTGCCAGAGCCATATGTCCTATCATTTCTATTAATTTTCCTTAATTGGTCATAATAGTAACTTACAAGTACCTGCTGTAGGTGATGCTGAGGGTAGAATGTCCTATAACATAAAGTATTAACCTTCACTCATGTCAGAGAGAACATGTGGTATAAATTCCCTTCCCTTTATTTGGACTCCCAGAAAATCCACGCATATGGTCTTAAAATGACAGTTTTTTAAACATTTCATTTGAATTTAAATTCAAATGGAAAATGGAAGTTCACCTGTAGCTTTTCTTTGTAAGTTTAATAATCAAGACAAATCACAGTGTTTGTGTCACACATTTGAGTTAGAAACCTTCAGGACAGTACCAGAATTCTATCTTAGGATTCCACTTTTACTTCTAAAGTAACAGCACCATGTAAAGTGCATAGGCTTTCAGGTTGCATCTGTACAGTATTCAATAATTTGATTTGTATTTCTGGGAGGCAGTTTCTTTTTTATAATTTTTCTTGTGTTTCTTAGAAGCAAATTCACTCATAAACTTGCTCTCAGCAGTTCTGTGTCTTTGAAAACATAACCTGGAAAGGTATAACTGTATCTATTCAATCAATTTTATGATTCTATATATAATTTAGAAGGAGAAGGTTTTTGGACTCTTCAAAAGGTCCCCGATAATATGAATCTTACATGACTGTTTTTAAGTCAGTTTTTCAGCGCTATGAATGTATCAAAGCACTTAATGCTGATTTTGCAGAGATGTTGCTATCACCTATTATTTTGATAACAGAAAAGTGTATCCTGGGGGTGGGGGGGGGGGGGGGGT
>VZUI01057479.1:0-16644 GCA_013401135.1 Cettia cetti | reverse complement strand
TGTGGCAGCTGCTGGCTGAATCTTCTCTGAGGGCAACTTGACCTTGGAGGTAAATTCCATGATGGACAAAGGGAAAAAGAATACATAAAAGAACCAATGGGGAACAGTCTCTGGGCAGAGACCAGAGTAGCCATAGAAACCCTTATCAAACTATGATAGTAACAAATTCCAAGGTATGGGGCCCACACCAGGGTAACTAAAACTACACAAAAGTTACAATAAAAATCCTAAACTTATATCTAAAACCTATAAAACAAATTCTGCATCCCCACAAGAAAATATAATTACAAGCTTATGGTCTGGAAACTGAGTTTGTATGAATTCTACATGAGTTTCTATATTACTCCTCTTCTCTGACTATAAGTCTCTATGGCAAAGTCCAGTTGCAGGGTAAGAGATTCATTTACCGTCAGCATCTGTTCCACACATTCTGCTGGGAATCCTGAAGTGAAAAATTAATTAATATTTTCTCCTTTTCCATTGGCTCTGTCCTCTATGAATAAATAATGCTGGTCATTTGTTAAATATTTGTTGTCTCACATTTGTTGTATTTTACATAATTAAAAAATGCACTACAAATCTCCTGTGAAACCTTAGAATCAGTCTTCACCTTTGCTTCTCTGTTACATTGCCTAGTCTCAACAGCCCTCTTCTATCAGATGCTTAAAACTTTCCTAAGTTTCACTTTGACCACAGATTATTTATGCTTTTTCCCTTGGTTCATTAATATTTCTTTCTTAATTCTTCTCTCTTTATTTTTGAGTACGGTTCTCAATCTCTCAAGTATGTGCTTATTTAGCAATATAATTACTTTTGTATGTGTGTTGCTCTTCTTACCACTGCTTCTGGCTCCCCTTGTATAGGTTAAAAGTTCTGCTTTTGATATTTTCTATCTTTGTTTTCCCTCCTACATGACTATATGGCATTAATGTCATATTTAAGCAGACTTCTGTCTCTTAAAAATAATAATACTTGTGTCCCAGGATTATTTCCTACCTCAGTATTACTGAGGCAGATTTTTGTGTTAATCAATGCTCTTATCTATAGTCTGCAATATCTCTGGTAAAATATATTATATTATTGTATTTCTGACATCCACAGGATAATTTTGAATCACTCTTTATATGTAAGAGATCATAGTTTATACCTAGCAGGTATATCTCATTGCAACAGTCTTGCTACAATAGAAAACTACAGCTTTGTAGGAAATTTTATGGCATGACAATCTGTCAACTTTGTTAAGCTAACTCTGAAAAGCTAACTTTTCCACGTGTGTCACAAACTCATCTTTTCTCAAATCCAAGTCACAAACTAATAAGGCAGCAAAGAGTAGAGGTGACTGATTTTTTTTCTGCAGCCACTTAAAGAATCAACCTGTTTCCTTCAGCTGCACTGTGTCATACCCCAAGGCTGAAGTAACAGCCATAGTGGGAACCTCCCCACCTGGAAAACTCCTTTCCTTTTGGTGCAGGATGCCTCTCATAAGTCCCACAGTGCTACCCTCCAGTTCCATGAGTAGTCCTGAGAGTGCTTGAGAATCAAGTACAGTTTGATTACTCCTAAAATTTCTCACACATAATGGCTACCCATAACATCCAAAAGCAGATCTGTCATTTTACACAACCTGTGTTGGCACCATCCTTCATGAATAAACATCTAGCCCTCCCTTCTCACTCCATATGAGCTGACATTCCAGGACACATAATAAATACATTTTTATAAGATGTCCTCTGTGTAATCTTTTTGATTGAGAAGCTGTTGCAGTGATAAGAAATTTGATAGTCCATCAACAAATCTGCAAGGACTAATTGATCTGATATCCAAGGCAAAACTAGCTGACCCTTTTGCAAAGTCAAGGCAGAGAGTAAGCTTGTGAGGCTTTGTAGGAAGGTTCTTTCTATATTTATTCCCTGAGGTGGCTTTGGAAAGAGAAAGGATGGGGATTTTTGCTCCACAGGAAAAAAAAAATATCACAAAAAGGGAGAATGAGATACTCAGGGAATATATCTTTCCAAATATTTTTAAATGGATGTGATTTTTGGGGCTTCATGATTATTTTATGAAGGGGCAACAAACTGATCCCGTAGATTCTATTCTCCCTTGCACTTTTCTCTTCCAGAGGTTACCTGTGCTTATGTTTACAACATACACTTTTAAATTATAATGCTTCTTTTACATTCCAATTAATTCTTCCAAAGTTTCATGCCACTATTTACAATTTCTTGTTTAACATATTTGAGGTTTAAGCCATAGTGGTCTCCAGGCAAGGGCAGTGTTAAGCAGGCAGCATAACAATGAGTTTTAACTGCTCTTGAATAAAAATAAATCATCACAATTAGAGGTATGGTCTATGTTGCAAAGCATCATGCAGTTCAGTAGCAGGGGTCTGCCACTTACTGTGGCTCTTTTGCTGCAAAATTCCTAATTAGTTTGTTTTCTCCTATAGCATATTTGTTTGAGTTGTATCCAATCTTACCAAAAGACAGAATTTTTCCTTTCCGCACAATTCTCAAGGGAGATTTTAGGTCATCTTACTATGCATCTTCTGAGTTACCTTGGAAAGGGGTTAGAGTTAAGCTTTTTGGGTTTTTTAGAAAATCCTTGATAGGATACTGGCCACTGATTGCTGAAATGTTATTTGTAAATCTCTGCTACAAGCCCAGCTGAAACATTCAAGGTTATGCTGATTTCAGCCCATGACTCTGCTAGTGTGACAAGCAAGGCTGCAAAATTCAAGTATTGGCTTAAGTATAAAATGTGAATATTTACGTCAAGTTTTTCAATTGCCAAGCAATTCCCAAGCAGCTGCGCTACAGTTACAAGTCTTCTAAAGGTGCTCCCTGCTCTTACAGAGGGAACTGGAACAGGTTACCCAGAAGGGATGTGAATTTCCCATCCCTGAAAATGTTCAAGGCCAGGCTGGATGGGGCTCTGAGCAACCTGCTCTTGTAGAAGGGGTTCACATGCAAGGCAGGGGGGATTTGAATTCAGTGATCACTAATGTCTCTTCCAAGGCCATTTCTTGATTCTATGAAAGACAGTCATGTTATCAAGAAAATAACCCTCAGAAAACATAACCTCTACATAAATATTCAATCTTTTAATTAATATATGTGAGAATGGAATGATGTGAGTAACACCCTCACGAATTGTCATGTATAAAGAGCCACAAATCTGATGTTGGTTTCAGTGAGTAAGCCTTGTTGATGCTGATGCTAGGACTAATGTCTATTCTAAACACCAAAAAAGAAAGGAGAAGAAAGTATATTCTCTTGGGGATCAGAGAATATGTAGAAAGAATTTTAATTTTTTTTTAATATTTCTGTATACATAGACACACATAAGCAATGAAGACATCTAGGGGATGCCATTCTCTCCAACTGGCTTTGTCCTCTACTCAATTATGAACATTTTTGAAATGCCACCAGACAGAAGGGCCTCTACTGTCTTCAGAAAATACTGATTCAAGCCCATAATTACCTTCATAAACATCATTAACTTAAACAGCTCGCAAAATGGCAGCACTGATATCCCAAAGCCCAGGCTCCTCTAACTCATTTGCTCAATCAATAGCTCCTCTTTGGCTATATCCACTGAACATTTAAACAGATATTTCTTTGGGAACTGTGTACTAAATGTGAAACATTGACATCCTGGAGGGTCCCAAAAACTTAGTCTAGCAATTTGGGATTTTTATTATTTCTCTTCTTTTATTTTTCTGCCCCAAGGAAGAGCAGTGAAAACCTTTTCAGAAGAGCATAGTGACCCAACACTTGACAGAGAAATCTTAAGAGTTTCATTGTGGTCTTTGTATGGGTATATAGATTTTATTAAATGAGAAGAGGTTAAGACAAAACCAACAAAATCTGACTACCATTCCACACCATTTCTAGTGCAATTGTAAACGATGATTAGGTGCAGTACAGAAGTGTATACAGTCTCTGACCTTTGCTTTTAGGGCCATAAAACTCTTCTAGTTCTAATGACAAATGCCTCAGAGACTGTTCTACTTGGAGCACTAGCTGCAAAGTGATTTGAGCCATATCTTATTTCTGCCTCTTATAGATTTTCTTTACAATGGAATGCTGTGATTAGAAAACTATCCCACCAGCAATATGCAAGCAAACAGGATGAAAAAAAATAAAAGTGACTTTAGAATATTCACTTGCATCTATGAGCTGATTAAGCACAGAAAAGACCACTGTCATACAAGCATTTGAAGCGAAAGTTAGGGAGGGAGGAAGGGAGAGAAAGTGATTCAATGAATCCTATCTGTTTAAAACAACATTACACCATCAGCTGTGCTGAAAGCAATTTTTTCTCTGTTACACTGTCTGCATTAAAATCTATTGGACCAATTCTCAGTAAAGCAAGCATCAAGTGAAGTCAATGAAGTGTCACCTTGCAGGAGTAAATACAGATCCATATTTCAAAGTTTGTCTTTGTAATCCTTCTAGCAACAACATCACTTTCCCTCTGAAATTTACCCATTCCTTTTTAAGCACAAAGGGATGCTTGCCAGCTGTCCTTGTGAAGAGAAAACTGCTTTAGCCCAGATAACTCATCTAGATCTAAACCTGCGTGCTCTTTTCCTCACAGTAAACTGTGACCAACAGTGTAAATTCAAAAAATAATAATAAAAAGGCCAAGTCATCTACTTACATTTATTGCACTGTTGTAGCTGAGGTTATGGTACTCAAAAGATGCATATTTTCTGCCTAACAGTGCTAACAAATTTAGACTTATGTTTCGTAATGATTCACTGTATTTCATCATAAAACATACAGTGTTTTATCAGCAAAGGAAAAAAGAATGTCTTTTCAGTTTTAATTTCTTCTGAGGATTTAAGTTTTTACAATGAATAAATCACAAAAAAGTCCAAAATCTAGCTATGTAAATTATATATGAATTCCCATACTATATCAGTATAATACGCAATACATGATAACTGCTTTACTACAGATAGCATAAGAAGATTTTGTTCTTGTAAAGCTCTTTTGAAATAAGTTAAGGCCTATGTAAAATAACGATTCATTAAGATGGCTATTAATTTCAAGAACACATTTTCTATTCCCAGAACTTCAACTGTGGTCCTGGCCAAAAGCCTGTATTCTCTGTTTGATATTACTCAATCCCCAGTTGGTCTCACTGTAAGGACTCTCCTGAGAGGTCTGGACAGGAAACCCCTGGTACAAATTACAGATTTCTACCTCCAGAGATAAATTAGTAACCTTGTTAGATGTAACAGCTCAAGTCTGTTATCCCTTCTGGAAACATGAGCTCCTCTGTGGTTTCCAGAAAGGGATGTGACAGCTGAGAGTTATATTACTTTAATGGATTTTCACTTGTATCTTGATCATTCAGAAATATTCCTCTTCTTAATCATCCAGGCTGTTACAATTTTTTTCATTTTCTTTTTCCGTTGCACACATTTGTTAGAGCTGCTTTTGCCCACAAAAATATACGAAGAAGGGAATTCCTACAGCAGTCTTTTTTAAGGTGACCCTATGCCCTAGCATCTTCACAAAATATAGCATTAGCAAACTAAGCCAGGCTGTGACTTAGCAAAGTTCAGAGATAATTCAGGCAGTGAAATCACAGTGATAGAGTGTCAAATGTTTTCTTCTGCACTATAAAGGAAAACATTCTCTTTGAACTCAGCAAGGACTTTGTAGGACAGGAGGATTATTTGAACCAATTTTCAGCACACTCTTCCCAAACTGTTCTGTGTGTTGGAGGAAAGCTGCAGATCCCTAGGATGTAAATTGCAAATTGTTTCCCCCCAGTCAGATAAAGGACACACACAAGGTTCTCCTTGTATTTATGTGTCTGGTGGTACTTGAGTCCGAGGCAAACACTTGGTCAATAAGAGCAAACATCAATAGCAATAAAAAAGGCTTGTCTTTCCTTTTCCTCAAAGTCAATGGAATCTGTCTCATGTGATTTACTTGCCCCCTTTTGCAGTTAAAATGGTCCCAGAGCTGGAACAATTCTGTTTGATAGGCACATTTTACAACTATTTAAATGACTGTCAATATCATCATCCATCTTCTGCCATCAGAAGGGTTGTCTTGCTAATATTTTCTTGTTTATTACATCTGCAGTGACCATATATGCACAGAGGGACTGTGTTGATATCACCTTAATTTCTCTGATTCAGAAATTGCGTGGCAATTTAGATGTCATTAGAACCTATATAGCATTGCTTGATCTTTCTAAGATCAACTAGTGAGGATAAACAATCAAGATTCACATTATCTGCAATACCCTTTTATGTTTGGCATCTATTCATTACAGAACGGGTTTCTGTAACTTAGCTTCGTTTGCTTTAAGAAAGGATGATTGTCTGGGAGCATTGTGGGGTTAACCATATCCCAGCTTCAAATTTCAGTTTGACTCTTGAAGGAGAGAAACAGAAGAGAATGAAGGACAGTCAGAGATAACCAATTTCTTTTTGATTTGTCAAAAAAGATGAATGGTGTTATTCTGAGTCACCTTAGCCTGGCCCTTGTCCCTAATGACCACTATACCTTCACACATTTGCAAGTCTGAAAAAGAATTCACGAAAGGGAATTTGTTAAGTACAGTCTTGCAGAACTAAATGGACTTTGGTAGTATTTGTGTGCCATATCCTAAACATCAGCAAGCATTTCATCAGGCTTCTGAGTGCTTCCCTGTGCTAAATTAAAAGCACTGTGTGATGTATTTTGAAAAGAAAGTATTAAAAGAGCCTAAAAATACACCAAGAATAGGAAAGGAAAGCCAGAAGGCCAATGAAAACAATACAGCATTTTGAGAGAAGGTGATACTGGAAGGACAGAAGGGGAAAAGGAAATAAGTAGAACAATAGCCATGTAAAAGAAAAGACTCAATGCATGTATGAATACGATGACTCATAAACTAACAATGTAAATGATGTCTGTTATATTAATTGCATGTCTTTTGGGGGTGTGTCTGAAAACACAGACATAAATTTTGAGGGTGGACATAGCAATTACACCACAGCAAAATTTTGCTCCAGAATATTGTTAACAGTTCTATCAAGTATGTCTTTTCAAGTAAGGACCTGACAATAAAGCTCTCAGTGTCTGTGTTAATCTGGCCTTCCTGTTTAATAACAAACAGATCACACTTGTCACATACAGTCTCACCTCCCTGAAATTTTTCACTTTCATCATCATTGCCTAGACCATTGTTCAAAACTATTCATAGGGCTGCGTCCTCCTTCTGGAATAAGTGTCCATATGTTTGTTTTTTTAAAATGTCCCTCATCTTTCACCATACAGAGGAATGTGATCAAATCAGGAATTTTCCTTGATCTGGGACACTGTAATGCCTAATTTCCTGCAATGAATCTCAAATAGCTATGTCTGTTTTGCCCATAGAACTGGAAATATATTTTTTATCTATTTTGAAGGTCAGTAGAACAAAGCCAAACGTGTGGCTCACAATTTCTTAGCCTGTCCCAGCTATTAAGTAAAATGACTTCACTTGAGCTACTGTGACAGATATTGTTCAGCATCCTGTCCAGGATACAAGCTGGAATTTTATACTCAGTTTGCAGTGGGAGAAATAAAGACATAAAAATTGCTAATGTGAGATATAGAGGGGATATCAAGTCATGAGTAGATTGCAGTAAAGCTTAAAATCAAACAAAAAGTAATCTGAGAGTAAATAAAAAGATTTCTGTGGGTTTATTGCCAGATGCTGTAAACTCCTTTTAACTGTGAATTCAATTGATGTTCCTCTCCAACATCAATAGATGCTGTGGAAGTTTGAGAGTGTCCCAATAAGGGCTCTGAATAGTCCCAGGGAGCACGACTAAGCCTTGAACTTCAGAGAATGACACATTAGAGCAAGAGGCTCAGCTTTAGTAACCAGGCTTACAACATTGCCCTGGTTAAAGATTACTCTTCACAAGGAAAAGGATTAGAGATTCTTGTTTAAAACAAAAGCTGATGTTGTGTTTATAGTTATATATCCCCTAGGTGAGAGGAGCAACTGTACCAGCCAACTGCACAGACCAAATGAGCTGAGGTGTTGATGTGGACTGCACCTGCACTCATACATTGGGAAAAAAAAAAAGGTCCCTAGAGTCCCTGTCTACAAAGGAAAAGAAAACCTGCTTCTTCAAAAAGGTCCTGGCCTATTAATGTGTTAGGTCTATGCCTATTCACTGTACAAATACACCAAAATCAGTATCAATAATGGACCTGCATTTCAATGCCCTGTGAAATTTGTGCCTCTCTATCCTCTAAGCAGATTTTAACAGGTTTTAATTACAAAATAATTTTATTTTTCTAATTTTTATTATTTTTGTTTTGTTGTCCATTAGTCTCAACCTTGATATTACTAAATAAAACAGAGCAATAAGAGTAAATATATGCGAGCTTCTCAAAAGCAGTGCAGAATGTGAAGTCTAGAGCATATATATATATATATATGTGTGTGTGTATATATGTATATAAACTCATCCAGAAAACAAAATTATTAGAAGTAATGCAAGGTTTAGTATCACTGACAATCGTGAAAAGCAATTCATTTTGGAGAAACTGTATGCTTTTGTACAGTCCTCCCAGACTTGGTTTTTATGTCCTTCAGAGAGGTATTTCCAGAAAATGCAATACCAGCTACCAGCAATATAACAATGAAGCTCAAAAAGAGTGCATTACCTTTAAATTACATTAGACATTATGCACATCTGCATAGACAGTAGAACACAGTAACACACTGTGCAATTACAATTACATTTATAATTCCAGTTTCCATGATAGTCGTGTGTGTAGCAGGATGCTCTGCCTGGAATGTGGCAAAACAACTCAAATAATGCCCCATCTGCAAAGCTATCAATGGTGAACTGAGAGGGAGTGTCATTTTGCTTTTGGGGCTGAATTATGTTAAAACCAGTCTGACTCATCAATCCCAAAGTTAAACACCCTGATATCAATGTGAAGATGTGGCACATGGGAAATTACCCTTATCAAATATGCTGAGCTGGTACAGCTGGCCTGAGACATATGACTGACAGTCAAGCACTTTAAGCTCTGGGAGTCCAGTCCCACTTTCGAACAGCAGGTTCTTCTTGGAGTTTGTGCAGAAATTCCTCCCTTGGGTGGGGATGCCCCTCAAGGCTGAGCAAAAGATATTTGCCCAATGCCATTAGTATGGGTGAGTAACATCAATCTCTATTTAATAACTGTTCTTTGCTAGCTTTAATATAGCTACTTTAATATAGTACACTATATTGTACTATTCTGTAATAGTAGCTTTAGCTTCTATACTGTGCAGTAAATAATTCTGATTCAAATAAGATCTTTCTGTCTAGTCATTTATCATAGTAAGTCATTCCTTTTTATATTAATATATCTCATTTGCCATCCTTGATCCTACAGCACAAAGTTGAACAAAAGTTCAACCACACCACTGTAATTCCTTAGATTTAAACCACTAAGAAAGTCTGGGTCTAGGATAGAATCCAGCCACAGCCAGGCTCCTCTCTGAGAAGGAGTTTAGAAAAAAGGAAGTCCTTCCTGCATCTTGTAACTTAGTGGGTTACTTCTCTAATAAATTTTGTCTGAAGCTCCCCCTCCACCCACAACAATGTGATACTATTTTCTGATTTATCTGTGACAGATATAAAGTGTTGGCAGATACAACTTTCATCCTCATGACTGCTTTGCATGTCAAATCTCAAAAGTGGTTAGCAAAAGTCCTTAGCTTATTGTTGCACATGAGCTGTTGTTTTTCACTTTACTCACTATATAGTAAAAAATCACAGTCTGGCAGATATTTGTAAAATATATACAAAGGATTCAGATGCAGACTGTATTCTGACACAGTTCAGTGTGGATTTTTTCTATTTTTTCTTTAAACTAGTTCATAGTCTAATATAAATTGAAATGTCAATACCTTGTATGACATTTACCTTGGTGTAGCAGGGGATCAAGAATAAAATAATGAATGGATTTTCTTCCTGTTCAGCCAGACTCTACAGAATGAAGCTCATATTTTTAGCCAAGAGGGGTTTTTTTGGTTTTGTTTTTTGGTTTTGTTTTTTTTTTTTCATACTGATTTTACTTATTTTTTGAAAGTGCTTTTTCTAGTTTTTGCCACAATCCCCTGGATCGAGAAGCAGTAGTTGCAGAGACATTGGCATAGCAGTATTCCTGATTCCTGGAAGCATCTGCACTAAATCACCTCTCCTGTGCTGAAATGCTGAAAGAGCTGGAGCAGTTCTTCAGACTGGAGAAGGCTCAGGAGGATCAGATCAATGTGTACAAATACCTGAAAGGTGGGTGCAAAGAGGACAGAGACAGGCTCTTCTCAGTGGTGCCCAGTGGCAGGACTGAAACACACAAGGTCCCTCTGAAGATCAGAGAACCCTTTTTCACTGCAAGGGTGACACAGCACTGGCTCACATTGCCCAGAGGGGTGGTGGAGGCTCCCACCTTGGAGATATTCAAAAGCCATCTGGACGTGGTCTTGCACAACCAGCTCTAGGCAACACAGCTTAGCAGAGGGGTTGGGCTAACACTCTCCCCACTTTAGACACTTCTGTGATCCTGTATTTCTGTGAAATCTGTTAAGATGGACTGTGTTTCATAAGACATCCAAACCAGCAAATCAAACCAAGGTCTCTTATAGAACCTTTACCTACAGACTTAAATATCCTGCACTGTACGCTTAAGAAGAAAGACAAAAGAAAAATTAGTTAAGTAGGAAAACATTAACTGGATTTTGAGTCACAGTGGAAAAATGCCATATGAAGACACAGAGTAACTCCATAAATTAGAATAATATAATTTATACATAGTTTTAAAGTGTTTTTCAGCACTCAGGATTTCTTTTTTCTGGCTATTAGTAATAAATAGACATCTTTGGATATTAGGCATGCCATTTTATGGCTTTCAAGGGCAAAATAAAGTTGCACTCACTAAAGAATATATACATGAAGATTGCCAACTGCTCAGTGATTTAACTTATAAAAATGTTCTGCATTTAAAATTTTATGCATCTGAAAGATTTTTTCACTTCATTTTGTTTAATTACCAGGATTTAAATTCATTATTATAGCATCCTACTAATGATATAGGATACATCCAAATCCCTTTGTTAACCATACCTCTGAAGTGCTACATTTCAAGAACAGCAATGATCAGTGAGATAAAGTACTTATTTTAAATTATTTACCTAATTTGAAGCTATATGTCTCCACAAAGCAACCTGCCTAACTGAAAGCTTGCAGCTTCAAGATGACACTGGGCACACCCCTCAGTTACACCGAACTGCATCTCTTCCTCCTCAGTACACACTTGGAGGACTTATTCTACAAAACATCCGAGGATGGTTTCAGATGGTGTCCTGTGGACTAGAGTTGATAAATTGTGAATTAGTTTACCTGGTAATATTTCATTCCTGATCTGTGCTGTGAACCTCTCCTAGCAAAAGTGGAGCTTTTACACTCCCTAGGCGATCTGTCTGCTGCTGAGCCCTCTGAACTCACATTTCTCTTGGCAACAGGCAAGAAAATTTGTCTGAGTAAAAAGAACATATTCCCACCTCTACCAGGTAAGACTAGAAAACACTTCAGCGGGTCTACAGGAACTTCCAAGAGATTTGATTTTTAAAACCAATTAGGAAGTTTGGATTCTGGGGGATTGGGGAAAACAGTGGAACATGCAGGCAGAAAATCACAGCTTTTAGATTCTCATCAGCACTACAGAAGCATACGGCTGCAAATTCATGGTGTATATTAGACTATCTTATGAATAAAAATGTCTTGCCCTTAAGACATATTTGCAATTGATCATGCTGCTTAATAATTTTTAATTTTGTTAGTATCTGTAGTTGTTAGATAGATGTTTCTTATTTCTCTGTGGATGGGCTTTTTCACTCTTTCTGCTGTTCGAATCCAATCTATCTTGCCATGTGTAAGGTAGACAGAGCTAGCAGTGCCCGGTCCGAGATCGTTCGGAATGGTTCGGGAGCGAGCGGCGCGCTCCCGCAGGCCTGGGGCCGGGGCAGCCAGGAGCTACCGTCAGTGCGCAGCGCCCTCCTGTGGCCGCGGCCCGGAACTGCAGGGAATGGCGCACTGCTCTCCCGCGCTCGCCAGCGGGAAGGGAATAATGATGCTGACAGCGGTTATCCACAAGAGTCGGCAATTTTCAAACCTCTGTTTTCCCCTGCCTTAAAGAAGCATTAATACAAGGGCAAAGCGCCAAAGCCATTAAAACTGATTGTTTATTTAATGACAAAACACAAACTGGCAGGTTATCCAAACCCTGCCGAGATACTGCATTGTTGTGTCCTACTAATCACTCTTCTTGGTACATCTGATTATCAGCCACAGTAGATGACAGAAACATTTTCAGGGCTCTTGTTTCTTGTAACAAGAAAAGGATTTTTACTAAGAAATAATACATGGGACATGCTATTATAGGGGAAAGTTGTCAGGAAAAAGCTTCGTGCTCTGATCTAAATCACCAGGGCAAGACTACTTTCAGGGAGGGACAGGCAAGGCAAGGGCAAATTGTTTGGAGGCTGCAGCCACGCAGCTGCTCAGGGAATTGCTTAGGTTATGCGGCTCCTCAGAGGCTCTTTTTCGGCCTCAATTTGCTGTGCAACAGAGAAAGCAGATTCAGACACAGCTCTGCATAATTACTTGAATTAATGAGACAGTCCCACAACTTAAAAAATGCACAAATACACAAAAGAGATGTTTATTTCAAGCTAATATATCCATTTAAATCAAATCTTGGTAAGAATCTACTTACAGGGCACCTGCAGACCCCCTGGCAGGGAAGGAGAGGGTGTAGTCAGGACACATCACATCCTCATCTGTGCAGGCACCTCTCGAAATCAGCCTCAGTTAGGGACTTTTTTAAACAAGATCAAGCAAAAACGACAAGACCACTCCAGTTTTCAATATTCACACACTACCCATCCTCTTCCTTTTACTCTGGTGAGAGCAGCTTATTTCTGGTCCAGCTGTATTTAGATCTAACTTGTTTGGTGGCATCAGTAATGAACTCTGAAGGGGTCTAGTTCCAATAACCATGCTGTCTGTCTGCCTTGATGCAGACATGAGCAAAACAGCAAACAAATGGAAAATGTATTTGGGGTTTCAATGGAGTCAGTTCTCTCTGCCAAAAGAAACAAACAAGCAGACAAACAAAGAATACCACCTCAATTCATCCCTCTTTGGGCATACAGGATTTTAAAGAAAAACACCAACCAATCAATCACAAAAAATAAAATAAAAATTAAAAAAAACCTGAGCAGACTGCCTGAGAAAGCTCCACTCTGTCCCTTTTCTGCATGTTTTGGTGGTCCATGCTCTCTGTTTCCTCTTCTGTCTCTGCTTTTACTATGCACACTTTGTCCTTAATTACTAGTGAAACCCACTAGTGCCAGCAGAATTCAGGCACCCCCATCAGGCTCCCATCCATTAAAACAAGCAGTTCCTGCATGTAAGCCAGGAGAACCTTGTGAGATCTGTCCATTGCTACACCCACAGAGGTGGTCAGCATTTATCAAACTGCACTGATCTGAAGACTGCTGCTTCATGCAGAGCATCATGCATGCAATCTTCTTAGAGGTTGTGTGGAGTAGAATACCAGTAACACCAAAGCTAGACACAATTCCTGGTTGTTTTCAGTACTAAAGCTTTATAGAACAGATAGAATCCTTGTCTGAAAAAGTAAGTTTCTCCATCATTCCTCACTCTGTTGTAACATTCATTACGCATGTAAATGTTATATTTATATAACAGTGCAGTATCCTCAAAAACCTACAAATTTTACATAGTGTCATGCTAGATCAGTCTTTGCATAATTTAGAGCAGTATTATGTCTGAAGGCTTACAATAAGGACAAGTTGATGAGACTTGGTATTTACTTCGCTGTTACAGGACAAAGATGAAATATCCCAGTAATAATTGCTAAAATGTAAGAGAAAATGTTTCCAAACAATCAATCTGGATAATACCTTTGTCTTTTTATCATGTACATACCTGATTCTACAAGTATTTTACAACCCTTTTTTTTTAAGGTAAAAACAATATATTATATGAATTAATAAACTTGTGAAACCCACTATATCATAATTCCCAAAACTGAAGAAGCAACCTGAAATCACTTTATATACTTCACTTTCTATAACGTATTTTTAGATTTATTTAAATGCAAAAATAAAGTCTATCTCTCTAAATGTGACTTACAATTTTGGTACACCTTGTACCATTCTTGCTTATTTATACCTCTCCTGGCATCTTTAAAAAATGGTCAGAATTAAGCTGAGTGCAAATACAAGTCCAGTCCTGTTAAATTCATTATGAGGAAGTACTTGTAATCTTTATTGTGTGATTTTCCCTTATATTATTGCTTTCTCTAGGAAGATGCTTGAAGAGGACGTTCCTGTTGCAGTTTTCTCTGGAGACTTCTGCAGCTGTGTATGGTGAGTTCATTCACCCAATGACCAAAACATTTTAAACATAACATAGCATGACAAAAATACCAACCTCTTAGACTGTCTAGCTTATAACTAAAATTAAAAAGTTTTAGATTACAAGCATCTATGTTGATTGCCACTGCTGATACTGAGGCATGAATGTCCACTTCTCTTGTAAAGTCTTGAAAATGTCAGAGGAAATGGAAAATACTAGTTTATCTCCCCAGGCAGATCTCATCAGCTACACTGACTGGCTAACTATAGCTGTTGGTTTGTTGAAGTACTGAGTATTTTCAAAGAGAAATTGAAAGCAGTCCAGAGCAGGAAAAACTATCAAAGGCATCTCTGTATCCCTCTAACCACTAGAAATGCTGTCTGGACAATGCATATTCTACATATATGTTCATAGCGCTTTAAAAAGCAAACAAACAAAATCCCCTTCCTTTTAATTCACTTTTTCAGAACTGGTATTCACAGCATTGATTGATTCTCTAACAAAGAAAGACCACTCCAGAAGGATATTTCAGTCAGTTTCTCATTGCTAGTGATTAGACTGACAGAAAAGAAGATGTTCATTTTAAGTGCAACTTTCTTACGGAAAATGCATGAAAGTGACAGAGCTCTGAGACAGTGTGGAAGGTCTCAAAAGATTCTTGATAAGATACTTCATGGAGTTGCAGTCCCTGCCTTCACTCCCCCATGAAAACTCACATCCTGTGCTGTAAGTCAGTGAAATGAAATGAGTTCTTGTATGCTCTTGCTTGGGACCGATTTGTCTTTAAATTTATCACAGTGATAATTATTTTTATTTCTGCTTTATATTGCAGCAAAACAGAGTCAAAGAACACTTTCAATTTTCTTTTTTCCATTATGATGCCAAGCAAGTTCAAAATCTGACAGGAAATTACTTTTCATGGACAGAAGTAAAGACAGAAACAGAAAGGTTTCATGCTTTTTTGTACATCTTTTAGTGCTTTTATCTGCAATATAATATGTGCTTAAAAATCTTGCTCTGACTAAATAATTTTTTTATTCCCACTACTGGCTTAACTCCTGCAGAATGGGCTGCTTTGCACAGGCTAGCTCTCATGTCTGAACAAAAACTCAACCTCAGATCTGAAAAGTCGTCTAGAAGAAGAGTGCAACAACCCAGCAACATTCCAAATAATTCAGCATACTTGAAGAAAAATTATCATCAGATCTGACTGTATCTGATTATATTTTGTATCAGCACAGTAGCACAGGCATATAGTGTATTTCCAGAGGTCTAGTGCACAAGGTGGAATCCTGTTCCTTTTCTAAATACTGTCCTTTCCAAGGACATAAGCCATATTTCACCCATTATATAAAAGAGTTATGATACATTAAAATGGAGGGGTTTGTTGGTGGTTTTATTCACGTCTATTTATTGGAAGTTTGTACAATAGGTATGTTGTCTAATGTGTCATTTTTGTGGGCTGAAGTATATAATTTTATGCTCTGTTTTAGATTGTTAGCAAAACCAAATATTTCTGAGTAAAATAAAGACTCTCTAAACACAGAAACATGAATAGATTGTCCCAAAATACCCTAGAAATAAGAGAAAACTGTTGTTTTAATACTGTTGAGAACTGAGAGCATGGTTGGAGTAGTCAGAATTTCACAGAAACCTCTGCCATTACACTAAGCAGTCAGAAGTAAAATGTGTCATCTGCCACTTCTGTTTTATCCCATTGTTCCCAAAATCTAACAGAAATCCAACCAAAATTACGAATTGTCTAAACTTTAAAAAGTTTAAAAGTAACAAAACAAATGTAGCCTGAGGATGCACAGTGTGTGGAGGGGAAGGGGCACATGGTTTACCTTCAGGCTTCGGAGGCATCCCATCAGAAAGCCAAATCTATTATCACTTTGTCATGGGCGTGTCAAGAATACAGTGTCTTTAGACATCTTCAGCATATGCAAACAGAAAAGATAATGTAAAATAAACAAAGCAGATTATGCCTTGCTAGTCAGCTATACCTGAATTCCAGTGATGATTCCAGCAGTATTTCACTTCTGCATGGAGTTTGGTGCATCTGTTACCATACAGACAAAGCTCAAGAATTTCTTCTCCATCCCTTCATACCTGGAGTGACAATTCAGAAAGCTCTGTTCAAATGGACTTTTTGTCTGCTAGGGAAATAAAAATAAAATAAAATAAAATAAAATAAAATA
>VZUI01057475.1:0-18587 GCA_013401135.1 Cettia cetti | reverse complement strand
TTGTTTTTTTTTTTTTTTTTGTTTGGGTTTTTTTTTTTTTCTGCTTTGTCACCTGGGTCAGCAAGATTGATGCTGTTGATAGCTCTAAAGTGAAGCTGCAAAGTGCTGACATGATTGCCATTTGACAGGAGTGGTGTCTCTATTCAGAGCAATGCTGGAACAAATTGGGAAGAGAGAAAACCATATTGGTAATTGAATACATTATTATAAAGACAGCAATCATCCTGGTTTTTAATCTTCAGCATAGCTCCTGGGAAAAGTAAAACCTACTCAAAATAGAGAATAAACATATCTCTATTGTGCTTTCTGCCATTTTCATTCCCTTTATTGAATAGAAGGACATCAGTTGCCTTTATCAAAGACCATGTAATGCTATTTTCAATAGCCAGAAGGTAATGACTTGCTTGAGAAGCTAACAGAGAACGGGCACATCACCTGTGTTCATTTCTAAGCCAAGAGCATCTAAAGCATTCTCCAAATACATCTCCCTTGAATGCTGTGTTACTGCAGAGTCAGTGTTCAGCTTTTCTTTTGCACAACATGCATGTCCTTTACACTGAGAAAGACAGAAGTTTGCATTTTAATGCATATTCCATCACTAAATAATGCCTTTTTGTTGCCCATAAACCACTGCCCAGATGCTACAGGTGGTTTGACAATAAAAGCAGGATATTGTTGTATTGGAGTGCCTGTTGGTTAATGTGCTTGGTAAGGAATAGTAAATTGGAGATGATTGGCCTGGTGGACACATTCATTGTGTTTCCTGGCAATAAATCCCTCAAGAGGCCATGCAGGATGTTGTCTCACCCTCCACAGCACCAGTTGCCAGGTCAGACTGGGTAAAGGCACAGGTAATTGAGTGAGCTCAAGCATTTGGGCTGGGATTGGAACAGCTCTGGCTTTCCCTTCTTTAGGGTGGGGTATTTCCCCTGATCCCTGTGCAGTCCCTGGGGGATTGCTGTTCTCACCAGGCAGGAGCTGGGGGTCTGTCACTGCTCTGCTGGGAACCAGCAACTTCCCTTTGATCTGTGCCTGTGCAGTGACACCTCTACACAGAATCCTGGCTGTGCTCTCTCATTTTCAAACTGACTTAAAGCTGTTGCACTGAAGATAAACTGGGGAGAGTTAGAGAAAAGCTTTTATAGGTTCTTGCAGTGATGGACAAAGACAGAATAAATAAGGGGAATAAGGGCAGAAATCAATCAATACCTAATTTTTCCAAATTACTGAGCTCTCTCTGTGGTTAAGGAGGAGATGCTGAGTGTCTCTGGAAAGAAGCTTCTAAAGATTAATCAGGAATATCAATGTTGATACAGTAAAGATTCTGAACAGTCTCCAATTTTTTGATGTTGTTTTTGCTCTAAAGAAAACAAACAGAGAAATCTGTGATTTTGGCAGTGGTGTAGTATGAGGGAAGATTGCTCATTTTGGGGTTGTAACTGCTCAAAACCTAAAGGGATTTTTCAAATGTGACATGGTGATCCTAATAAAAACAAAAAACCCAAAAAAGCCAGCAGTCTCTCCCATATCCTTGACAAGATATTTGTGCTTATTTTACACATTGTAACTGTAGTGATATTATTAAGTAAATTTAAATATTTGTGTGTATTTTTAGAGGATCTTTAATCAAAGCACAGACAATTCCTCCTGCTGATTCTTCAATCTAAAATATTGCCATTCCAATAGAAGAGAATGACACTTAAGATGCCTGCAATTAAGGTTTCTAATTTTGTCTAAATCATCTATTTTAACTCTATAAGTAAAAATAGGTAAATCATTGCAGAGTCTTTATTTTCAAATATCAAACTACTACTTCTAGTAGTAGTAGAATAGAATACTACTGTAACAGTAGTATAGTAGAATAGTAGTAGACTAAAATACTACTATTATTTTTATTATAATTATTAAATATATAAAATTACATATAATAGACAAATTTTTGTTTTACTTATGCATTTAATAATAATTTAATTTTAATATGTAAAATATTTACATTAAATTATTATTAAATATATAAAATTTAACTAGTTGGTTGAAGAAATAATTGTAAAAGAGCTTATGTGAGTTGTACAAGCAGAATTAATAAGACTTGCTCTTTTAGGAATTTTTTACTTTATACTATGTTCTACATTTTTTTTTCAAGTAAAATTTAAAAATAAAAAAGGGCAAGTTCCAAAAATCTGGCAGGTTCTGCTGCTGTTCCCTGGGAGCAGAGCAGCCTGTTTGTGCATCCACAGCCCTGCAGGACCACAGCCTTTATCCCAGATTCTAAAGGAAATGGAGTTTCCACGAGCTCTGTTGCACTCCAGCCTGCTTGCAGCTCAGCAGTTCCCCTCCTAAATTAACTTGGAAGCTGATGATTGACTCTGGCTGTAATTAAGAACATCAGAGATCCCCGGCATGGGGAGCTCTGGTGGAGCCTGTAGGAGTTGGGAATGGGAGGAAAGGAGGGCAGAGAACCCCATTTGAGGGCTGCAGGTTCATCAGCCGTGTCTCCATGGCTGGAGAGGGTCTTTAATCTGTATTTTCCTACAATTTGTGCATGGCAGGTGAAGAGGGGACATTGAAAGGGGTGAGAGAGAGACCTGGAGATGTTGCAGGAGGAAGCAGCAATGGGGGGCAGCTAAAAAGGCCCAGCTGGCCCAGCTGATATTGTTCCAATAGGTGCTGTCTAAACAACTTCATTGGAACAATCAGTGGGAAGCAGGGCTTTGTTTGGGCCTTGGGGAGGATGTTTTTTATCCCTGACTCACCTCCATCAGCAGCACCTCAGGAAGCAGCTCTGGCTGTCAGGTGAAGCTGCTGCCACCAGAGCAGGCTCTGCCGTGGATGTGCTCTGTGCAGGGAGGATTTCCTCACGGCAGGAATCCCACAGGCAATCACAAAAATGGGGTAGAACCCACCTGAGTCCACCACTTCAGAGGCTGCTCCTTGGTTTCTTGCAGCATCCAGTTCAAAGCTGCTTTGTGGAGCAAATCGCTGTCACCAAAGTCTATTAAAGTCCATTAAATCTCCCTCAGATGATGTTTAATTGGGGAACAAATTAACTGCCAGAAGTTCTGTGAGCAGATTGCTCAAATGCTCAACTCCTGGCAAGGGGAATAAACACCCAGAGAGCAGGGTGTGGAGCCAGAGCCTCCAAGTCCCCACCTGCCCTGCAGGAATGTGTTCTGGAAATCAGGGAAGTGTGGGGAAGTGTCAGGATTTACAAATTTGGGAGCAAAGTAAACTAAGTTACCATTAATAAAACAATCACGTCCCAAAATGGCTTGAAAAGGGTCAACTAGGGTTTCTGCCAGTGTGGACCACAAACCCACCAGTGGAATAAGTGAATGGAAAAGGATCCAGTGTCTGCTGTGAGATGCACATTCATGCTTGTGCCAGGATCAGAAAACCTGAGGGGATGGAAAACCTGGGAACCAGTGAGGAACTTGCTTTGTGTATGAGGAGAGCAGCTTTCCTAATAGAAAAACCTCTACAGCTCAATCCTAATGTTTGGATTCTCAGGAAACAATGATTTCATCAGCAAATCTCACTACAGAGTGTACCCAAAAGACCCCAAATGAGGACAGTTCAGGGAGCATAAGGTTTAACAGTTCTGCTGCCTTGATGTGATTAATAAGGCTGCTGATATCCCACATCTTATCAGCTGACTATAACACTGTTTTGTATATTTGTTATCTCCATTCTGCATTGTGGTGTGGGTGGATAAATAGAAATACCATGGAGGCGACAGGAAACAAAACAAAAATAATCAAACATGTTTATCACTAGAGCATTAAAATGGCTGCTGTGGCAGACACCAGATGAATTATGCAATACATAACTTAATTCTCTGGGCCACAGATGTTTCATTTTTCCTGCAAGAAGCTGATTGAACCTTGAATGACAGTTTCAGGCAGTCTTTGATTGCTCTGTGGGTCACATGCTTGATATGACCTGCATTTGAGTTGCTTTCTACATGCTGTTGCTTTATAAAACATGTAAAATTGACATCGTGTTGGCTGCTCAAGGCCAAGTCAGGAGTAATTCCATGGGTTTGATATGCTTTGAGTGCAAGGAGGGGAGAGGGAAGGGTGCCTGTGTTTAAATTCTGGTGTGTTATTGAGTCAGCTGAAGTCAGGAGAGGGGAATTGCAGGAAGCTCTTTCAATTTGTACCAGGAGGCACGAGGAAATTGGGAGTCTGCTGCATCCATGTCATCTCACGTTGTTGGGAAATTCTGTCGCATCAGGAATGGCTCCTGCTTCCCAGGGCAGGCTGGCAGTGCTGGGAGTGTTTGTCTAAAGCTGAGCACAAACACTTGGCACAACCTGGAGGCTTTGTTCCCCACCCTGAGGACTCCATCCTGCAAATCTGCTGGCCTTGGGTTGCTGCAGCACCTCAATCTCGGGGCCTCAGTGTGGGTGGGATTCTGACATAAATACATGAAAAATGAATTAAATTGTTCCTTGCTGTTCTCCATAAGGGGAGGTTGAAGGATCACAGCAGGATGGAATTGCAGGGTCTCTGCTTGTGTCCCAGTGCGGAACATGCAGTCCGGAGCCCACAGCTCCAGAGGTTCCAAATTTCCCACCAGCTCCCTCAGGAGTTAGTGGAAATGGATTTTTTGTTTGTTTCTGCAAATTTCAGATTCAAAAATTGTCTTGAGTTTCAACACTTCTTTGAACTCCTCTGTGGCCCAAAGGATTGGGACCAGTGCTCTAAATTGGGAGGAAATCCAGAACGATCCAAATCTGGACACTCCTAATTTCTGATTTTAGTGCAACTCACAGTGCTTTGCAGGGTGAAACAAAAACATACTGTGAAAGAAAAATATCTGATCATGAGAAAATAGGGGTTTATTGCATTTCTTTTCTTTTTTGTGATGGGCAGCATGGTTGCTGGTCATGGAGTTCACAAGAGATCTGTTCCTAGGGACAGAAAAACACAATGAGAGCTGAGTAAGAGTTTTTTAAATGAAGGGTTAAACAGTCTGGGGACCCAAAATTCATACTGGCCATGGTGCAACATGCACAAATATGTGCCACATAAGAAAATAGTATTGCCATCAAATAAAAATAATGGATTATCTGTTTATAAATTGGTTGGGTTTTTTTAATCCAACCAATACATCTTTTCTTTCTTCCAGCTGCTTACATTAAGTACTCTCTGGTTTGCCAAGTGTGCCAAGGTGGTGTGTGTGTGTGACACTGTGGGAATTGCAGCTCTGGGGTACTGTGAGTTGATGTTATCTGTAAAATATAATTCTTACTTTCCTCTTTGCCTTTTATTGAGCATATCAATTAGTGTCAGTCATCAGTTTCTCTCCAGAAATGATTAAGAAAACACTGATGATCTTTAGAAACTGTTCCCTCGTGTATCACTGGAATAAAGCTGATTTCTGTTGTCTTTAAAACTTTATAATTGCAAACATGATTGTTTTATCCCTGAAATCCTGACTTAAAACATGAAGAGAAAACAAAGTGCTGTGCAGGTTTTCTTGGAAAGCACTTTTCACATGGCCTGAAAGATGTTTTATTTTATAGAGTCTTCTCTCTGATGATTGAGTTGATTGTTGTTTTGTCGAGGTACTGCTCAGTATCTGGGGCTTTATACACAGTTTCTTTAACCTTTTTCAATATTTGATGATCACTTTGACACCTTGCAAGCACCCTGGCTTATTTGAAGATCATACCTGCAGCTGGTGTGGCTGCTTGATGCTGGTGTGTTTAATGAGGAATCTTTTCCTGAGATTCATTTCCCTGGATCCGTGTGTGGGGGCAGCGAGAGGAAACCAGGATGGATTCTAATTAAACAACAAAAAAAGATGGGAAAAGCCTTGGGTCTCTCTGCTTTTTGCTGAGGGAGGAACTTGATTTAGTGCAGGGTGTCTGCACAGAGGGGTCTGGGCAGTGTCCAGTGGACATTTCCCCACTGCCAGATTAGTGCAGATGATGTTGGGTGTAATCACTGGAGCACCTGAACCCAGCCTGCCTTTGATCTCTCAATTTAAAGCCTCCAGTCTTTCACTGCTTAGCAGAGAGGGATTTTTTTTCCTCAATTGAGTTCCTAGGAAAGGAAACACCCAGTTCATTACTAAACTTGGTGGATTTATGAATCCCTGAACAGAGAAATTCTTTTACAAGAGGCCTGGATTTATATGACACTGGAAAAAGGATTATCTGATCTGAAGACCCTTAGAGGGTTGCACTGAAAGAAAATATTAACCTATAGCTCTTGCATTTTGAAAAGTAGATTTGAGAACTTAGCAGTAAAAAGTGTGTGAGATCTTCCCCTTTGATATGTTATGCTGAAATCACTTTTTATTTTGTTCTTTGTACAACCCTTCTGCCTAATATCCCATCTTGTGCTGGCAGCAAAGGTGAATTTATCCTCTGTGGATGTTTTTTGGATTGCAATAATTATGAATTTTAAAAAACGTGTAAACATGTGTACAGTAATACTCATAAAGTGCCCAAAAAATCAAATTCGTGGGTTTTTTTATATTATCTTCCTTTGGAAACTTTCTAAGAAAGTGTTTGTTGGTTTTTTCTTTCCTAGAAAATAGGCAACAAATCCCGGGCACCTTGGCAGGTCACTGAGGAGCAGGGATTAGATGAGGACATCCACAACAAAGCTTAGAAAGTGCTTTGAATTTGGGTAGGGAGTTTGTCATCCTTCTGCTTTGCTTAAAGAAAAACTAAAATTGAATATTCAAATGCTGGAATGCTCCTGTGCCCTGAGTGAATGCTGTGATCATTGGGCTGCAGGCAATTCTGCCATTGTTTAGTGATCCGAAATTGCTTCCTAGACCCAGGAACCTTCCCTGATAAAACTTTCATTGAAACCTGAAAAAGAATTCAATGCACTGCCTTTTGCGCTCTCTATTTTTTTTTTTCTTTAAATGTTTTGGCCCCTCTTCTTCTTTTCTTCCCTTCCCAAATATCCTAAATAGCCTCACAGTTTTTGCCTTGTGCTGGCCAAGTGCTGGGTTGCACTGCCTGTAATTTTAAGAGGCTGAGCTGTTTACCTAATTTGGCCAAAATCTGCTCTGTGCCTATCACAGATATACATTACAAGGAGGATTTTTCTCTTTTTTTCCTTAATTAAACATAAATGCACATTAGTTGATAATGTCTGCTTTTAGTTTGAAATTGCCTGTGTAAATGTTTGGGTAATTAGAACATTTTAACAAGCCCCACTGGCTCCATATACCGTTTGCTCTGACTAGTAAACTTTTACATGTTTATAAAGAAAACAAATGTGTGGGAAAAAATGTTGTTTGTTTTTTGCCAAACCAAAGTAATAATCTGCCCTGGTAGGGAAGTTTCTTGGCCACGCCACTGACTGCAATTTCCAAAGTGTCATCTGTATTTTTCAGTCCTTCCATGTATAAAGAATCCAACAGCAGTTTCCTTCAAGGTTGAGTAAGTTTGAATGTTTAGGGGGCTGTAGCCACAAGATTTGGCAAACCATTCACTTGTCATGTTAATAAAAAAGGAATTGTTTCTGCCTCTTTAAGCTAGTAGTGAAATGAAGGGCTTGGATCAAGTGGATTTTAATCATAAAGTCCAGATTCTTCTTGCTTGCAAGTGAATAATTTTGTGGTGTTCAGGGTTCTCATCTGATTTAATTTTATTTAGAAGAAGAACTGAGCTTCTTCCCTGTTACCAACCCTTGAATCTGCTGACTTGTTATGCTGTTCAAATCTAATCGGTTTTCTTGATCTTAAAATGAAAATCGAGCCTTTCTTCACTTTTTATTTCCCATCAGCAATTGAATTGAAAAGTGGGGTGGTTTGGGGTGTTTTTTTCAACTCCTTAAGTTGTTTTTATAGATGACATGTTAGCTTTGAGGGCTGTTTCATGACTGGTAAAAGCTTATACCTTGTAAAATCCATAGCTTTTAATGCATTTTGTTTCTCACTTCAAACACAGTACGGAGAGAAGAAATAATAGAATATTTCATGGTCATGCTGTTTCAACTGTTCAGATTCTTTTTACATGGTGATACTGATTTCGTAGCTCCAAATGCTTGGGCTTAAAATTTGATTTCCTAAATTCCTTAGTCTGAAAATGTTGAAACTTAGAACAAGCTGTAAAACACCCTGAAGAACTGTCTCGCTTACACGATTACTTTTCCTCTACCACGGAGATTACAAGAAACTAGATCAGATAAATGATTATATTATCTGTGGAATGTAAAAACACTGGGTAGGTAACATTTATTCCTGAAAGCAGCTTTTCTCCACTCTTTTCCTCATGATCTGTGTTAATGTTTAGAAAGTATCACCCTTGACCAAACCTGATTAATGTTGGGTCATGATGTGGAAATCTGGTGTAAACCACCATAAGTATCAGTGTATTTTAGCAAAATATCTTCTTCTTATTAATTACCCTCATTCTCTGTATCTGAAGAAAGAACTTTTCTCTTGCCTTCATCTCTTGGGGTGATGGGGAAATTGAGACACTCATGAAGGGCAAGGAGTGTGTTATTTCAGGAATACAGGAAGTAAAAAGTGAAATAATCAGATCTCTGGTTCCTAAAAGTGAGTTTAGTTCACTTTGGTCACAGGTGGATTCTGGGTAACCCCAAATTTGTTGATTAGGTGAAGAAATTCTTCCCTGTGAGGGTGGGCAGGCCCTGGCACAGGGTGCCCAGAGCAGCTGTGGCTGCCCCTGGATGCCTGGCACTGTCCCAGGCCAGGTTGGATGGGTTTGGAGCAGCCTGGGACTGTGGAAGGTGTCCCTGCCCATGGCAGGGGTGGAACAAGGTGATTTTCCAAGGTCCCTTCCAAGTTCCCTTCAAGATTCCCATCAGATTGTCAGTGCAAACCTGCAGGACAAGCCCAGAGCTGGATGGTGCTTTGCCTGCCAAGTTGTTCCATTGAAATAAAGAGAAATATTGAGATAGGAAGGGCTGAAAATGAGCAAATGTAGTGGAGGGTGAATACATCAAAAATGACCTGTGTGGGACTCACTCAGTGAGCCAAGCAGAGCTGCCTCGTGCCTGACAGCTCTGAATTTGACACAGTCCTTTGTAAACAATAAATCAATGCAGGTTGTTTCTGTGAGTGCATAAAAGGTGTGAGAACTGTAATTTATTTTATAATAAATACTTGTGCTGAGCAAACAGTGAATGCAGCTATTAGAGACTTTCTCAAATAAGTGATTTTAGGCTGCTGAGTGCCAGCTACTGATGTGGTAGTCAAGCTTTTAAAATGAAAAGCCTGAATTCCTTTTGAAGATTCTACTGAATGCTGTTGACACTTGTGCAAGGAAAGAATACAGAGTAATTTAATTCATTACTTCACTTAAAGGTAGCGTTCATGGTTGCAGCATTACCCTCCATCGGTGTGCAGTCTGCTAGGCTTGGAGGTGTTTACTTGAAATTTTTTTGAGATGTTGCATCCTTTTATTAGGTGTGCTGGAAAGATTGGGAGAAAAAAACGTGGGAGGGAAAGGGGAGTTCAGGATCAGTCAGCTGGTGTGTCTGGATACAAGGACAAAGGGACAATTTTGCCTTTGGCTACAGTTTGACACTTTACTGGATTCAGTCAGAATTATCTGCGCACGCTGAAGGGCACAAATGTCATTTTTATGGCATTCTATATCCTCAGTTGCTTTTTTTTTGTAATTGGCTGTGTATCCCAGTGCTGTAATAGAGCTCTTAAATCCTGACCCCAGCCAAAATGGGACACAAATACCAGTATTAATATTTCTCTCCATTTTAAATTCAGGTTTGTGTCTTTTTACCTTGTTTTTCCAGCACCATCTTGTGTTTCCCTGGCAGCCACCCACCTTTCCTCTGGCTCGGGGTGCTCCTCTGCTTTAGTGTTCTTGGTCCCCTCTCCCTTTGGTCTCAGGTATCCCTCTCTTCCTTCCCTTGCTCCTCTGTCTTCTCCATTTCCTGACCTTTGGCTCTCCTTACCTTGCCCCTTTCAAGGTGGCCGAAGGTCCTTGGATGGGTCCAGACTCCCTCACACTTCCACCCATTCCCACTCATCTTTTCTTCATCAGAGCCATCTTCCATTCTACCAGATAAAAAAAAGAGTTGTTTCCCTGGCTGAGCTGAAACTCCACCTTTGCTCCCAAAGCCAGGCACCCTTCCTCTCCCAAGCCCAGGGGTTTTGCTTCCGAGTCTTTCACTCCTCTCAGGTGCTGTGTTGTTCCAGACCTTTGGCTGATACCTGGCACCCCCCTTTGGGTGGAAATGCAGGGATTTTATTGTTCTCCCCACCCTCCAAAGAAGAGGAAGCTGGGTTGGCTTCAGCTGGAGCTGGCGTGCTGGGATGGGACATTCCCAGCTCTGCTCTGGGAGCTGTGACATAACCCAGACTTCATTTACTGGCTCCATATAACCTGAGGCATTCACACATAAAGTGAGCCCAAATGCAGAAGCTTATATAAAGAGGATCCTTAAACTATCCTGGCTAAAAATATTTGTGCAATGCTGGGGAGCATCTTTTTAGTGTGTTGGGATGCTCTCTTCCCTCCTATCTGTTACAGATATACAATGGGGTCACTTGCATGGGCTTTGGGACATCTTTTTCACATGAAATGCTGTCATTTCCATAAGTGGGTTAATAAGTTTTTTGGGCCTGGAGTCTAAAACAAAAGATGTTTCACAACTGCAGAGGCTAAAGAGATGGAAAGTGTTATTGCAGGCTGATGTTAATGTGCCTGGGTCAGTCTTGTGGCTACTCCTTGAATCCTTTTTTGCCCAGGCAGTGGTTGTTCAGTTCAGTAAGTAATGACCATTATTTATTATTAATTCCAAACATGGTGTGCAGGATTTCTGCCCAGTGTAAGAGCACATTAGCTTCTTCTGCACAAGAAAACACATGTTAATCTGTTTTCTATTATTGTCCAGAAGATTTTTTTTCAGAAGGCAGTTCATGTTGCCTCAACAACATTAAAGGCTGTAATTAAAAATAATTTTCCATTAATTTATATACATGCACATTTACTTATTATGATCTTTTGCTGCATTTCCCTAAGTGTACACCCAAAAGACTAAAATGCTGTTGAGGAATAAGTCAATATTCACTGTAATGATCCAGGGTGGCGTGTGCCAGAACCCTGATGTACTTCAATTAACCATCTTTCCTAACAAACACCTGCACAGGGAAATGGATCTTCTGTGGGAATCAGCAGAAAAACAAACCCTGACTTTTCTGCATGGGCAGAGGAAGGGAATTCCAGTATTTCACAGCTTTTACTCATAATGATCTGCTACAGATTCAAAACAAAAACCAGACATTATGGTGTTGGCAGATTGCAAAAGGACTTGCTGGTAAAGCTGCTGTTCAGAGGAGATGAGGACAGTGTTTATTGCTTCCATATGGTCCAGGCATACAAGACAGGCAAAATGTCTGGGGAGAATAATATGTCTTATTATATTGATACAGAACATTCTTTAGGGCTGTCAGCCCTTTTTCCTGGTACCTTTCCCAGGTGAGAGCCTGAGTGGGAAATAGTTGCCCATGGTTGAGCATGAAGATAAGAAAAGATTGCTTAAGGATTGGAAGGGTTGGCTTCATTTTTGAAGTATTAGAAATGCTGATTTTAAAGGGGTCAGGTCTGGGAGCTGCTCCCTAACATGGGGATCTGAAGGATCTCTTTTTTCCTTGACTATTTGTATAGTTTTCAACCCTTTGACTTTCCAATTCAGCTTTGCAAAGTGCATTAGGAGTCTAAATTTAGAGTTTGATAAATTTGTGTGGGAGAAAACCCTCCTTTCCACGTAATGTAAAATTGAATTTCTTGTTCTCTTTGACCTCTTGATATTGACACTGCCTGGAATTTTGGGATGTAAGACTTACAAAGATCCAATGAATATGTTCAGGTATCAATTTGCCTATTACGTTGCAGAGAGGGGAACATGCAAAGGAATTGGTGATTTGCAAACTGATCCAGAAAATTCCAGAGCATCTCAGCAGTCAGGAGATGAGCTGCTCAGTGCTACGGTGTCCTTTTTACAAATAAATATTGACAATTGGTGGTGTTTGTGTGCCTGTTGCTGTGCCTGGGCTTGTGCAGCAGCCGTTCTCCGTGTGATAACAAAACTTCTGCTCTCTTGTTCTCCCAGGGCTGACGAAATCGAGATGATCATGACAGACCTTGAAAGAGCAAATCAGGTAGGATTTTAAATGAGTCCCCCCATAAAATTCTAAGTGTGACTTTGATTATTCTTTTTTTTTAATTCTCTTTTGGATTTCATGACAGTTCTTTTATATGCATTTCGCAGTCATAACTGCGTGGAGTAAGAAAATATGCAAATTTTGAGCAAAATACAGCTCTTTAGGGATGCTCTGTAAGGATTGTGTGCACAGTAGAGCAGTGCTTGCCATATATTTACCTTCTAATAATTTAAACTTACATTTCCCACTCTAGTTATTCTTGGCTTTGTGTTTCTAAATCCGTCATGTTGGCCCCTACTCAGACTTGCAGGTGAATGGTTTGCCCAAATTAAAGGGCCTCTGGCTGTGGCAGGGCTGCAGGTTTTGGGGACTTCTCCAGACCTTTTTTTCCCCCCTTCCTTTTCTGCTATGTTTTATTGGCATATTAATTTTTAGCAAGGGTTGGATCAGACTGTTCTTTCTGTGCAGGACCACAAAGAAATTGCCATTTGTTCCTGCAGGTGTTAATTTGGGCTGTGAAATGTCTCTCTGGCCATCCCTCACACGCACATGCTCCTGACACGAGTGGCAAAAATACTGAGATTTAACAAACCCAAACCCAAGAGCCATGCAGAGAACCCTTCTGAGTGAGTGAGGAGGTGGAGGAGATGGTTATGGCCAGGCAGGATTCCATGATAGTGGAAATTCCACAGGCCATTGGGTGGTGGTTTCACAGAACCTCAGCCAGGCATTTGCTCATCAGTGAGCTTCGTTAATCCCTCTGCCCATACAACCAGAGACTGCAATCTCAGATCTCCCAGGCTGTGGATTTATAATCCAGCTGAAGTCTACCTAAGAGCAGCTCCATTCCAGGAGGAATAGTGGCAGCTCCTTCCCCTCCCTGCTGTCAGCAGTGGTTGTGTGAGCCAGACCAGGTCACTGATCCTGTTGAAAATGTGCCCCCTGCTCCAGCTGCTGTTTTGTTTTGTCTTTTCCCTTTTGCCAGATCAGCTTTCAGCCCCCACACTCCCCTGCTGCAGCTGTCAAGTCTACAGCAAGTGCTGTTGGCCTTTACATTAGTTCTTGGAAAATTGGAAAAACACAAATCACGGAATCGTTTCCACTGGAAAAGCCCTCCAAGATCATCGGGTCCAACCATCACCCAGCACTGCCAGGGCCACCACCAACCCATGTCCCCAAGGGCCACAGCCCCAGGGCTTTGAAATCCCTGCAGGGATGGGGACTCCACCCCTGCCCTGGGCAGCTGTGCCAGGCCTGGACAACCTTTTCAATGAAGAGATTTTCCCTGACACCCAACCTAAACCTCCCCTGAGGCTGTTTCCTCGTGTCCTGTTACTTGTTACCTGGGAGCAGAGCCCAACTCTCACCTAAAGCCTCCTTCCAGTTGTAGGGAGAGAGAAGGTCCCCCCTGAGCCTCTTTTTCCCCAGGCTGAGCCCCCCCCAGCTCCCTCAGCCACTCCTGGTGCTCCAGACCCTTCCTCAGCTCCATTCCTTTCTCTGGATACACTCCAGCATCTCAATGTCTTAATGAAGCCAAAATCATATTTGTAAGTTGTTGAGCTGATTATTTAGTCAGTAAAAGCAAATTAGTGTTTGTGCAGTGGGTTTTTAGTTCTGTCAAAGAACTTTTATAGACAGCATTAAATATTTATGAAAGTGCTAGTAATTATTTGAAAATATGTAGACTTTTTAGAAATTATGTAGGTGTTAAAAATGTTTTGGTAGAATTATTTTGTGATTTTTGCAAAGGCAGTATATTTTGCAATGATTTACCCAGTAGCTGGGTTTTTTCCCTCCGTCTAAAGGGGGCTGTAGTTAAAGAACAGGTATTTCTGAATTGCTTATTGCCTCCTAAAATGGATTATACCTATTTATCCAGAAATGCTATTTTTCTATCTAGCTGGTACAAAGCTGCAATGTGGGTTGGGTGGTTTGTTTTTTTTTACTTCATTGTGGTTCTTTTCTTGTAAATAGGTAAAATTTATAACTGCTTATGTGCATAACCCTTCATTTGGTTGTAATTCTGCAACATCTGACTGTACATTAAACCAGCATGCTGTTCATCTGAGCTGTTGCAAAGCCAGAGGAGGGGATTCAGTCTCCACTTTCCACATCTCCCTCTCCTCTTCCTCCCCCTCTGGCTGCTGTGCTCCCATCCCCTCCCAAACAGCAGCTCTGGCACCTGGGGACCCTTCACTGAGCCCACTGAGCTCAGGAAGTGCAGGAAAGCCTGGATTTGGGATGAAGGGACCACATCTGTTCTCTCTGGGTTTAGCAACTTGAGGCAGCTCAACAGACATGGCAGAAGCCACAACACGGAAATCCCAGAATCCAACAATGGAATGGTTGGGGTTAGAAGGGGCCTTAAAACCCATCCATTGCCAGCCCCTGCCATGGGCAGGGACTTCCATGTCCCAGGCTGCTCCAGTGTCCAACCTGGCCTTGGGCACTGCCAGGGGTCCAGGGGCAGCCACAGCTTCTCTGGGCACCCTGTGCCAGGGCCTCCCCACCCTCACAGGGAGGAATTCCTGCCCAATCTCCCATCCAGCCCTGCCCTCTGGCTGTGAGGAGCCATTCCCTGTGTCCTGTCCCCCCATCCCTTGTCCCCAGTCCCTCCCCAGCGCTCCTGGAGCCCCTTTAGGCCTGCCAGGGGCTCTGAGCTCTCCCTGCAGCCTTCCCTCCTCCAGGTGAGCACCCCCAGCTCTCCCAGCCTGGCTCAGAGCACAGGGGCTCCAGCCTGGAGCAGCTCCATGGGCTGCTCTGGAATTGCTCCAACACTTCCCTGTCTTTGCTGGGTCCCCGTGAGGGACACAAAGGGACTCTGTGGCCATGGAGGAGCTGGAGAAGGGAAGGGCAGGTTGAGCTGGAGAGGAGCAGGAGCTGCTGCAGGGGCTCAGCTCATTTGCTGAAATGTGCCCACAGATGTGCCCACAGATCTTTGCCTTGTGTGATGCTTTACCTTTATAAAACACTTTGATGAATTATATCTAATCTTTGCAGCAGCAATTCCTGTGTTTTACCTTTTCATTGTTGAAAAAAAAAAATCTGGAAGAAATTAAATCTATTGCACAGTCCAGAAAGTGAGTTTGCATCAGGGTGAAGTGTTACAATTGCAGAAACAAGTACTTAACCTAATTATGTATTTAATAGTTAAATTAACATTTCCTTTTACCATTTCTGTAAGTGCTCATTCCCCATTATTAAGGCTACCTTTAAAGAGTAGTGCTCAGCACGGCTCCTGCTTTGTTCAGGGACTGCCTTGCTGATGTGGATGTGATGTTTTCTGCTCTGGAATTAGCACTGACCTAAACTACTGGGATTCACAGCACAGATTTCCATGTTCCCACTAAAAATATGGAAAAAGGAAATTGTAAATTTTGGTATATCTGACATTTCTTAAAAATGTCTTTCCCAGTTACTGCCCTTTTCAAATGCAGAGCTGGCACTTCACAACTCTCCTTGCTGTTTGAGGACTCCTGTGGCTCCTGAGAGGTGGGGAGTGCCTTTGCCCCTCCACTTCTGCAGGAACAGGGGGTGGATGTGCTCCCAGACCTTGGTCCTGGTGTCCATAAAAATGATCAAATCCACGGGCACAGAGCTGATGTTGTGGCTCCCACCCCCGTGTTCTGTGAGGTGAAGCAGGGACCATTCTTATCTTCAGCTGCATCACCTCTCTTCTCCCAGTGTTTTTTCTCACTTGGATCCTCAAGTTTTTTCATGCAGGAGCTTTCTGGGCTATTTTGCATGATACCAACCCCAGAACAAATTACTGCCTCATCAGAGTAATTGCCTTTAAATGCCAGTGAGCTTTGCAATTTTCTGCTCAGAGAGAGGGAGGGGTAATGACCACAAAGCTCCCTCCCTCTCCATTGTGTCATTAACACAAGGTGTAAAATGAATTTTCCCAAGACATAGTGGGAGACATTAATCCCTGGCTGGGACAGAGGTGGGTGCTGGAGATGAGGGGTGGTGACAGCTTCTCCTTCCTCAGCTGCTCACCCAGGAGCTCAGTGCCATTAATCCATGATCTTGAGTGGGGTTTTGTGGCAGGGCTGGGCCATTCTGGCTGGCAGAGATCAGAGTGCACCAAGAGATCACTGTGAGGGAGCCATGGGTGTAACCCTTCCCCTTGAAAGGCCTGAGAGGATTTTTTATATTAAAAAAAAAAGGCAAAACCAGTGCATTAAATGTCTGGTCCAGCTGCGGCTGCCTCGAGAGGAGCTGTTAGCTGCTGCCATGGGGCTTTAGGAGGGATGTAAGGTCTGAAACCAAACCCACATTGGTTTCATGGTAAAAGATGCAATTCCAGCATCTCCCAGGCAGCAGCAGAGCCGTGGCTGCAGAATCCTTCTCCATCCTCCCTCATCCTCCTCATCCTGTGGCTCAGGCCTGGCAGGAACTGAGGGCACAATAGAGCCAAATACAATGGGAAGGGCTCCTTTCACTTTATTAACCCAGCAGCTCAATGACAAAACTTGATAACATAACCCACGAGTTCCCCCTGCATTTCCATGAAGATTTAATAATGCTGTAGTTTGGTGAAGGGACTCGTTTTATTAAGATTTCATTTTGCACAATAAATCACTGCATATTTTCTGATATGCTACGAAGTATAAGAATAAATAATTAAAACTAAACTACCCGTACTTGTCAAAATAAATGATTTATCATAGTTTGGGATACAGCATCTTTGAATTTTTTATTGTTTGATTCCCAGAATATTCTAATTTCCAATCAGGGAAGTTAATGAAGCTCCAGTATACATTTCTGCATTCACAGCATTTACAGTTGTGTGACTGTTTATTTTAGACAAATATTTATGGTTAGCACTTTCCTGTACCTTTTCAAGTTTACACCTTCCCAGTAAGTGTTTATGGCAGCGAAGTTCTGCTGCCAAAATGAATCTTTTGGGACGACAAATTTATTCAAATGAATTATTGTTCTGTTTCTGTAGTTCATCCAGGAACCTGGAATCATCCAGTTGTGCCTGAGAAAGACAGAGGTTTTTGTTGGAAAGAATAATTCCTAGGTTGTGAAAACAGAAATCTTTAAATATATTTTAATATTTTAATATATTTAATATATTTAATTTTTTAAATTGCAGCAGGGCTCATTTTAAGGTATTAATACTGAGTCTAAATTTGTGGCTTCGTGTCATTGATGTTTCTAGATCTCTTATCTGCCTTTATACATTGATCATCTGGTTAAAAAAAAAAAATAAATTTTTATGGGCTTTGTAATTTGAGCTTCCTGTAAAGAAAAAGCTACTTTTTCACTTTTAAACCAAAAAGAGGAGAACTTTGGTTAGGGTTGTTTGATGCTGGGTTATTGTATTTTAACCTGAAAGCGGAGGATATAGATTTGAAAAGCAAAATCAACTACAGGTATTCTTAGATTTTGAAGGTGGTAAGAGAAAGAAAATGTGTGACTTTTTTTTGTCTCTGTGTGTGGACTATGTTGTGTAAGCTATAGAAGAAGAATTAATTTAATTTTTCTTCTGTTATCCCTTTGGAAAAGCCAGATGTTTCCATTGGTTTTCTTTCCACCTTCACAGTGCTGATCGTGCTCCCAGATTTCTACTTCTTATTTTTTTTCTGGGCAAAGAAAGTCAAATATAGAAACTTCTAATACCAATAAATCAAGAAAACTGTACTTTCTAAAATATAGCAGCTTTTATTAAAGAATCTAGAGTGGATCAATATAATTTCATCCACAGAAATGTAGTGTTGGGTTTTAAAGTGTGTAGAGGAAGAGTTAGTGAATTTAAGCATTTTTTTGGAGCCAAACTGCCACTAAAATACATAAAACAGTGTCTGCTATAAAAGTAGAAAGAAAACCTTGCCAGGGTGTTTTAGCAGAAATGCTGCTCTCAAGATTATTTTTTATTTCCTTGGGTATGGCACCTTCCTGTCTCCAACAAATCACATTTGGAAAATGGTTCGAAAAGATATTCCTGCTAAGTGAGATTGCCATAAAATATGTATGTTTTTGAGCAGCAGATGGAATAAATTCCCCTTTTCACTCAGCAGCACAAGTGCAGCACAGTGCAGCTGGTGCTGGTGCTCTGGGGGGTTTGCTGTGACCACCACACCCCTGATGGGGCATCCCTGGGTTTGTACTTCCATGAGGAAGGGAATTCATCCTGCCTTGACTCCTGCATTGCACCAAGGCTGACACAGACACTGCCAGAGGATTTTCTTTTATTTCTGACTCCCTTGGCAGTGAACTGGATGCTTTCATTGTGTGCCATCACCCTGGGGAATTGCTCCACCCCTGGAAGTGCTCCAGGCCAGGTTGTGATGCCTTGGGAAGGCTGAGCTGAAACAGAGACTGGACAGAGCCAGAGAATAAAATGGTCACAAAATGGAGCCAAAATGGACAAACAGGCACGAGGTCTCACACTTTGATCAGTTTGGGTCCATTTGCACTTTGGGGTTGAATTGTCCAGTCCCAGCTCCAGGCTG
>VZUI01057473.1:0-66592 GCA_013401135.1 Cettia cetti | reverse complement strand
AGCAGCAGCGGCAGCAGCAGCCGGCGGCTCGGCGGCGGCTGGAGCGCGGCTCCGTGGGACGGCGAGGGGCCGGCGGAAGCGGCGGGGCCGCCGCGGGCCGAGGCGGAGGAGGACCAGATTGTGGCCGTCTTCGTGGTCACCTTCGACCCCCGCACGGGTGAGCGGCGCCGGGGGCCGGCGGGCCGGGGTGCGGGGGCCGGGCCTGGGGCTCCCGGTGCCGCTGGAGTAAGATGGATGCGGCCGGGACTGGGCATCCCTTGGGGAGCGCTCCCCCCGCATCCCGCCTCCCAGGGACCGCTCCTCCCGCCGCGCTGGGGCGGCGTGGCCGGACCCAGTGTTGAGCGGCCGGCGGGAGCCGGGCTGCCCTCTGCCCCCACGGGGGACCGCGGCTCCAGCGCACGGCTGCCAGTGTCGGGACCGGGGGCCGTGGGCATTTGCCGAAAACGGAGCACAAGGGGGATTGCTTTTGGTCTCCGTCCCGCAGAGAAGAAGTTCTGGCGGGAGGAAGGCGCCGCGTCTGGTGCCGCTCCGAGGAGAGGGATGGGTGTATCTCTACCCCACAGCGGGTCACGGCACAGGGAGTTTGTGGACGGCGCTGGGGCATCCCCTGTGCCCCGCACAGATTTAGGACGAGCCTCTGCCCAGCGCTGCCTGGAGGGCACCAACCTGTTAGCAGCATCTTGAGAGCATCCTTGTGTCTTCGTGGAGTGGTGCAGACCTGCCCGCAGCTATCGGTGATGGATGGCGTTTGTGGCAGGCGTAAATCCGGCAGGCTCGCAGGGCATGATCACCACCAGCAGCAGCAGCTCGGCTTTGTATTTCTTGGTGACCAGTGTGTTTAGAGGCTGGCCTCTGGTGGGATCTCTGGGACTTAGTGCTTTGAAGGAGTGCTGCGAGCCAGCAGGGCAGAGGAGAGGGGACAGGGAATGTATTTTCCACTTCTCACCACCATATCCATCTCTCAGTGCTGTTAGACTGTGGTATTTTATGGCTATTGACAGAGGTTACTAATTTCAAACCTATAAATCAGCATTTCAGAAAATGTCTTAACTTTGTTTTCCAATCCTGCTGCTCCCACAGTATCCACAAAACAGGATGTTAGGACACAGACATGAAGTTGGCACCCGCCTTGCACCTGTGAACACAGGTACTACTGTGCAGAGGGGTCTGATGTCCTAAGACATTGTTGGGTCTTTTGGTTGCTAGGCTGCCAGCCCTAGGGTTCAAAGGCAAGAGAGAGAGATTCAGGAGCCCATTTGCATCCAGATGTGAGACCGAGCTTCTCTTTCTTCTCTAGACAGGCATACCCTTAGCAAATCCAGAGCAAAAGTTAACTAGAGACAGGAAAGAGGTCTGTAAAGCACAGTGAGGTTGGTTCTTCAGTGGGATGGGGAAAGTAACTGACATCATACTCACAAGAGGACCTTGGTAGTGAAGACTGAATGCCAGTCTTGAACTGAAAACCCTAAGGAAGTAGTGAACAGGACATAGCCCCTGGTGTGATGTGCTGTCAGCAATGCCCACTGTCAGACTGCTTCCCAAAACACCCAAGGGTTTTGAGAAGTTACCCTTTCATGCTGCACCAGCGATGTGTCTTCAGTCTAGAGGTCAGAGGCTCTTCACTCATAAAAATCTAAAATGAGATTGGATGTCATCTTTCCACCAGGAGATGGAAAATGGAAGTGTTTCTCTTTAAGTATCCAAAACATGAAGAAGTCTGGATGACTGCAGCAACAGCAGGTTGTCTTTCAATCCGACAGCATATGCCTTCTATGAAATTGTGAGATTTTCTTGAGAGCTGGCAGAAAGCTGAGCTTTCTCAGGAGTTTTTCTGAACCAGCTGTTGCTTTGAATGAAGTCCAGGGAAAGTTGGGCAACAGCTCTTCTCAAATCTGATGTGCAGTTAATGCTGGGTGTCATCAGCCTTGGAGTAGTCTGTCAAGTCCAGGAGGATTCAGCCTCCTGCTGCTACCCAGCATGGTTGATAGGACTGTGAGCAATATACCAGCTAATGTCAGCTTTACACCTGGGGAGCAAAGTGCTCTACAGAGGGTGTGGACTTGGAAAAAAATCGTGAAGTTGCAGTGGTGGGAACTTGCTAGGGTCAAAAAGAGAATATGGAAATTACTGGTCAACCACATCAGATAGTGTGAAGGGTTTCTGTAATGTTTGATCCTGCCCAGGAAAAGCACAGCAGACCACCTCTGGCAGCTTGCTGAGGCACAGGAACAGCCAAATTTCTGGCGGTGCCTGTGCAGGTGGTTATGCCAGGCAATGTCTGGTCCACTACAGGCAAGTAGATGGATAAGAGGTGTTTTACTGTAGAAGGATGAAGTGATGATTATGCTAATAAAGAATGTAACAGCTTCCTTCCTAAATTTACAAGGGCTTGAAGCAGACGAGCTCAGTGTAGAGCAGTTGCATGTGATGAGTTTCCAAAGGTAGGTTATGGGGTTGCCAGGTCACTGTTACAGTTCCGGTGTCCCTGTGACTGTCAGGCTCATGTGAGCGACTGACGTAAGAGCCAGAGGCGGCTTCTGAATCGGCGCTGGCCTCACCTGCAGCATGGTGAGCCTTGTGGCTCTTGGGAAGGAGCTCTCTTCACTGCTGCTGTGGGACAGCTGATAACAGTCGCCTTTGTGGAGGTCCCACACAGTCTGTTAGCTGAACAGGTCTGTAAGTAATGCAGAGAGACAAGAGGGAAGAGAGGGGAGTAATGTGTTTTGCACCAGTACACGAAATATTCCGTTCTTCTGTCCCACATTTCTTCCATGCAGGAAACGGAGCAAGTGTGACGTTTAGGTTACACTTTATGCTTCTCCTGTCCTGGCACAACGTGGTACATTGCACAGCTGGGGGCCCTAAAACCCTCAGGAAACATCTAATAGTAAGGAGGGCCAGGTGATGATCCCCAAATGCTGGTGCTGGTATCTTCCTTGTGAGGATGTGAAAATCCAATGGAAAGAAAGTACAAGGGAAAGAGGAAGAACATCCTTAACTTTGCACACTAGAAAATGAGTGCTGGCTCAGACCTGACCTGAAGGTGGGTGATGGCTTCCAGGAGTTCAGATCTGCAGATCTGACTCTCAGCAAAATCACTAGCCGGCTCTCTAATGTTGGGTGACTCTCACTTGGAAAGTTTCCTGTATGCACGAGAGCTGCTTTCTCCATGGGGAAGGGCAATGCTTCCTGTTTTTCTACAACACTGCTCCCTCCTCCCTCCTCTGGTTTCTCGGGCAGGCTGGCAGTCGTGTCACCTCTGGGTGAAGTCTCTCCTTTGTTTGCTCTCCTGTTTCGCCAGACTAACTTTCCTACTTTTAATCTCTGTGTTTGTTCTCCGACTGCCACGTCGCTCGTGTGTTCATAGGGCAAGGTGGCGTGAGGAACAGCCAGCACAGGTGCAGGTTGCTCCTGACAGATCCCAGAAAAAATAAATAGCTACGTGATAGGTGAGCTGGTTTTGAGGTCACATGCAGGGTAAAGTTCTGTTTCAAGGCATCCTTTCCTTATTGCTGCTACAGAGCAGGCATTGTTTGAGCCATGTCCACCTCACCACCTCTGCAGTGGACACCTGACAGTGACTAAACTGAGCCAAGCCAATCATCCTCCTTTGCTCTTGATGGCACTCTCGCCTATCGATCTATTAATCTACAGGTAATGACCAATAAGGGATGCTCTGTGGGGAAGGCTTAAAAAAACATCTGGCCTTAACCACAATTTTGTGGTTGTGGGGCAATATTCTCAAGAGTTGACTTCCTCACACTTTCAAGGAAGGGTCTTGCGCCTTTAAAAGACAAACCAAGCAGGCGCACGCAAACCCCACACAACAAAAGCCACCATCTATATATAATCTGCGAGCCCTCCAGGGGAGCAGGGGCTGCTATGATGTCACTGGCTCTGTGTGCCAGCCTTTGACACGCCTCAGAGGCCAAGGCTCTGCACAGCAGAGCTCTGTGCTTTGGCTGTCACTGCACAGGGCTGTGCCGGGGGTCACGAGGCTGCCACTGCTCCCGGCCAGCCCGGCTCTGCGGGAGAGGTCTGCTTGTGCACGCTGCAGGCGGGCACTTGGATGCACGGCTTCTCCTGTTGCCGCGCCTAACGCTGTCGGTTTTTTGAAGTCCTTGCCAGGCAGGGCTGGGGGAGGTCTGCTGAACAGAGCATCTATGTGAGAAGAAAAATAGCCTATTTAAATGTCAGTAGCTAAGCCCTATTCCTGTGCAGGCATATACTTGTGCAGTATGAGTAATGAGACAAAAGACAGGCTTCAGAAATGAAGCCTCAGATTTAAATATCTCCAAGAGTCTTGGCTGAGTGTAAGGCCCTTCCAAAGGTACGCTGTCAGTGCAAGCACAGCTGGAATACTCCATCCCAAAGGGCAGGGAAAGGAGTAGGAAGCACCTTTGTGCTGCATCTGCCGTTGCATTACGTGAAGAATTTTGGTTTGTTTTTAAAACTAAGCCACATGACTTCAAATGCTGTGGGCAGACCGACAGAGAACAGGAACTCGGTGGGTAAACCTGGAGCACATCTCAGTGCAGTAGGAATTGACCAGGAGAGCAGGCTGGGCTCTGATGTGCTGGCACGGGAAAGTGAGAAGTCACCCTTTTTTGGTCTATGGTAAACTTGTTGAACTTCATTTGCTTTAGGGACATTTTGTGACTTCTCTGATAACATCTGTTCCAGGATCAGGCTCCTCAGGTGGCCTTTTCCCCTGAACAACTGCATGCTTTCTGGCTGGGTTGGCACGTGACAGATGTTTACTGATCTTGATCCAGCTTGTAATTTATGTACTTTCTTGTTGGTTATCCTAGCATACACAAACACATTGCAGTACTTGGATCACCTCAGCCTCCATATGAAGCCTCAGCTAGCTCCTCCTATCCTAAAGAAAATAGGAGAGATTTCAGGGAAGGAGTGATGACTTGGATGACAGCTTAGGGGTTTCTGTTTGACCAGGCCTGCCAAGCACAGGCAAAGAACAATATTGGTGGTGGTGTGAGCTATCCCAGAAATTCATCCTAAAGAGCAACAGTCTGTCCTTTGATTCTTTCTGAATGGGATGGATACTTGTGTAGACCAAAGCTTACCACCATCAGGTAAAATTTTAGCTGCTCTGTGATTAAGCTTATCAAGGATAAACCCACAAAATAGCACTAGCTTCAGAAGTGGCCCCAAATGTCCTGCAGCATCTGTGTGTTGTGCTACAAGTAACATTTGCAAGAGATGTGTGGCGTATTGTATGTCACCTTACTGTCTGTGACAATTTAGGAGTTCAGGAGTTGTGTTAGGGCACTGTTACAGGTATCCCAGGGTTAGAAAAGCAACAACTTGCTATCGATGATGTATGCATTTTAGAAATGAGTACAGTATTCAAGCTTACCTAAATTAATTTGCTTCTCTGCAGGCAACATGGTGGAATGGTGTTTACCCCAAGATATAGATTTGGAAGGTGTGGAATTCAAATCCATGGCAAGCGGGTCCCACAAAATCCAGTCAGATTTCATGTGAGTACATCTGAGCTGTATTACTTCTTCTTTTCTTAGTAGTGAATCTACACTCTTAATTCAGAACATGCAAGAAAAATAGCACCTAGGAAGCTAGGGTCCTACAGAACACTGCTTGCTAAACTGTTTCTATGTGAGCCAAAGGTGCTTTTCAGACACTTTCAGCATCATATTAAGTGCCAGCTAGCTGCAGGTATGTGCTGTATGACTGCTTTGCCTGTGGAGGCCAACTGGGGCAGGCCAGCTTCTCACTGGTGTGCAAATTTTAATGTGTATTGGGCAAATGATCTGCACTGCCAGCAGAGGCCTAGGGTGAAGGGCAAGGAATGGCAGAACTGAAATGGATTTTGCAGGAACAGGACTTAGAAAAATGTTCTTAACTCTACCAGGGCTTTTGGTTCCTTTAAAGGTTGTTCTAAACAGGTCTTGCTCACTTTCTTCTTTGCTAGCTCCTTCAGAGGAAAAACATAAGAGAGGAATTTTCTGCATTCTGCTAACCCAATGTTGCAATGCAGCAATGTTTTGCAATGAACTGCAGTGTCACAATTCCTTTTGGTCAGGAATAACAGTTACTTTCTTAAAGGCATGTGAACTGAACCCTTGCAGTCTGATAAGAGTGTGCTTCAACATGCTGGCACCCAAAATATGACCAGGTAGCTGTACTGTACTCAGAACTGTATTCACTGCAGGCTTCTTCCTTGGAGGAAGGGCTCTGCACTGACTGAACCATGCATTCTGTTGGTCTCCCTTCCAAGTCAGTTATTTATTTGCATTCCTTACCAGCCTGTGATGTGGCTGGTAGGGGCTTTAGTGGGAACTCCTGGGAACTCTTGCCTTAAATATTTTGTCTTGCTACTGAGAAGACTGGGGCACCCAAGGCCTGTCCTCAGCCCTTCAGCTGTCAGGGTGGGATTTAAGGGAGTTCCTTACAGAAGAAAATATGATCTCAAATCAGTAATTTTAGAACTCAGTTACCTTTCTTTCTTCTTCTTTCCTGTTTTTAACGTTAACCCTTCTGTCAAACCTTTGTCTGCAGTTATTTCCGGAAGGGGCTCTGTTTTGGCCTGGCCTGCTTTGCCAACATGCCTGTGGAGAGTGAGCTAGAGCGCGGTGCCCGCATGAAGTCCGTGGGCATCCTCTCCCCTTCCTACACGCTGCTCTATAGGTACATGCACTTCCTGGAGAACCAGGTCAGGTAAGTTCCCTTAGGAATGAGCCTGGCCATTCCCCACCTGGGAGAGGTAATGTTCCTTCCATGGAGAGCAGTTTTAGGCAAGTGAGAATTCAGTGACAATGCTCTGCTGTGATTTCCTTGACTGGCTATCTCTCCAGAAAATATTACAGGTTCACAGTGTGAAGGAGAAAGGAAACTGATTAGCAGCAGTCTGTTCCTTCCTAACAGGCTAGACAAATGCTACCCAAACCCTAGTTACTGTAAGCAGACGTAAGTGTCACAGGGAGAGTTGAGAGAACAAGAAGTTCCCCTTTTCACCTTCTGAAAACCACTTTACCAAGGGCTTACAAAAGGCTTCTAAGTGTAATGGTAATCCTGGCTAGCTGTGTGCTTCAGTTGTGTTGAGTGGATCTCGCAGTGAAAATGGTGACAATAGAAAACTCTTGCTACATGAGTGTATTTAAAACAGGATCAGTACTATGCACACCCCAGCTCACTGCCTGTGTCAGTCCTGTGCGTGTTCTCTGGCTGCACTGAGAGCTGGTAGTCCTGGTGTTCCTTCAGCCCTCCTGGATAAGTCTGTGCAACTTTGGCACCCAGGATCCCCTTTAGCTGGGAGAGCAGGTGTTTGCTGGGGGCAAGGCACTAAACAAATAGTCTGGAAATACTACAGATCTCCCCTTTTTTCCTTTCTTTTCCAGACACCAGCTGGAGATGCCAGGGCACTACTCCCACCTAGAGGCATTCTATGATGACAAGAAAGGGGTCCTCCCTGAAAGCAAGGGCACCCCCAGCTCTCAGCAACCTGTCCACTGGCTGCCTTCCATCCACAGATACATGTACCCAGAGATGAAGGTGAGGCAGGTGCCTGAGGCCTGCAGGAATGGGCAGAGGGCTGCTGCTCCTTGCTGGTGCCTCATACTCCTTTATGTAAGCAGTCACTCCTGCGCTTTGTAGGCTGCTTTAGATAAGATTTTGTTACTTGGACCGTTGCAAGCTGTGTGCTGGTCTTGCTCCCACATTTAGACTCAGCATCTGTGCATGTGTCCCTGTTTCACCTCTGAGCTGTTTTCTTCCTTTCGCTCCACCTGCAGATCACACACCCTGCTGGCTGTATGTCTCAGTTCATCAAATTCTTCGGTGAGCAGATCCTCGTCCTCTGGAAGTTTGCCCTGCTGCGCAAGCGCATCCTGATATTTTCACCGCCCCCAGTTGGAGTTGTCTGCTATAGAGGTATGTTTCCAGGGACACTGCAGAGCTCTGATCTAGTAGACTGAAGCATTGCAGAAATGCCAGCGAGTACTGAGGGGACAGACGTCATGCAGGTCTTCAAAATCCATTGTGACCACGCCTCGTGAAGATACCGCTCAGTCTGCATTTACACGTTTCCTACCAAATGCTCTTCTTCAGGCCTCGTGAGTAAGGACACATCTGGCACTGTCAAACTCAGTTCCTGTCAGCACAGGGACAAGAGCCCTGACTGAATTTGTGGATTCTCGAATGTGGGATTCCTGTGGGAGAACTGATTATTTCCTATGCAAAACAGGATGTCTTCACTTGAGAAGTTCTGGTGTTCAAGGGCATTTCAGAGCTCTGACCATTGCTTTCATAGAGGCCTGTGGGAGAACTGGGCAAGTGGGGTTCAGAGTGCCCTTGAAGGAAACCAAAAGCATCTCAGGATGTACTTCTCTTGTCCACAGTGTATTGCTGCTGTTGCCTTGCAAATGTTTCTCTGCCTGGTCTTGGAGGAACTGTCCCAGAGTCCAAACCATTCTTCTATGTGAATGTGGCAGACATAGAAATGCTGGAGACAGAAGTATCATACGTGGCCTGTAAGTATGATAGATTAGGTGTGATGTTTTTAGCTTCAGGCTGCAAAACGTCTTGAGACACCAGACTGTGGAATAGAACTGATGAGAAATAGGTTGTGTGTGGAATGACTAACTATGCAAGCAGGAGAGAACAGTTGGTCTGCTGGGAAAGCAAGACATTGCTCTGAAAATCTTCTCTGATTTTGGCAGGTACAACAGAAAAGATCTTTGAGCAGAAACGGGATCTCTATGATGTCTATGTGGACAACCAGAACGTGAAAACACATCACGAACATCTGCAACCACTCCTGAAAATTAACAATGCTGACAAGGAGAAGTACCGACGGCTCAATGACCAAAGGTAATCACAGGCATCTGGGTGCTCCTAATTGGAGAGGTGGAATAAAGAGGACACTGCTCCTTTGTACCTTCCTCCTTGTAGTATTTTCAGAATATCCCACTGGTTCAGCTCATCTCTTGAAGATTCTGGTTGTCACATAAAGCTTTCAGGTTCACAATACGTATGTGCAATTAACCTGTCTCCCTTCTCTCAGGCAGATGTTAATGTATTCTCAAGAAGTGGGTGAGGATTGCAGCTCCTGTGAAGAGGATCTTTTCATCTTGTGAGTGGCTACCTCTAATACTTAGTTGGACACTGCTAGTTTTAGGGAGCCTCTTGCACCGATTTTGTGTTGCACTGTTTGGCATATTATGAAACAGCATGTTTGACATAATTCCATAGTCAGCTCACTTCCTCTAAGGTTTCAAAAACAGACTGGCTCTTCCTCTTCAGATCATCTTCCTTTCATTTTGAGAAGCCAAAATGTAGTATCCACTGGGGTTGCTTATGTGCTGCGAGGGAGATGTGAATTTTAAAAACACAATTAGAGATGTAAGAGTGCCCTCGCAAACATAAGCACTATAGGATTTTTCTTGCCAGAACATTTGGCTCTGGAAAAGAACAATGTTCATGGGAAGCGGGCCCTCTACCATGCTTGGGGTTGGTACAGTGTGGAGATAAGACCTGTCTGCATGTGAAGGATTGGCCCACTGATATGGCTGACTTCATACCTGGCAAACAGAGAAACCAGAACTGGGTGTAGAGTGGGAGAATTAGATAAAGACTACGTGTCTACCACCTCTGAAGCCCTTCACTGCCTGCTGCTATTCACATTCTGCAGCACTGTGTCAAGGGCTGCCAGGGCAGAGCTCTGACTGTTCAACTTCACAGGTGTAGCCAAAGCTCTTTGTGAATAGCTTTGCATGTTTTTAGGAAAGCAGCAGGTATGAAGTAGCTCTCACTGGTGCGTTCTGCACCATGAATGGAGAACTGATTTACCCACTGGCTTATCAGATGGGGGACAACACTCTTTCCTCCTCTACATTATGGGAGCTGTAGGTGTGACGTACCTGCTTGGTGAGCACAGAACACACTTTAGCTGATAATGTGGCTTTTTCGGAGGGTAATGCCCCCACAGATGGGAGCACCCCTGTCAATTGAAAGTAACTGCTTCATCTTCATTTCTTCTGGGTCACCCGTAGAATGAATGGAAAAGTACTACAGCATCACCTAACAAGGTGTGATCTCTGGCTAAAGGGGCTTAAATGCAGTTCTGGGGCTCTGCTGCCTGTTTGGTAAATACACTCTCTTTTTGGAGGTCCAATGCAATTGCTTTCGCTGACTTTCCCCTGTAGGTTTTTCATGGAGCAGAACAACCGCATATTCCAGACGCTGATGGAGGTGTCAGCCAGCCAGGACAAGACCCTGACAGCTGACCACGCACGAGGCATGGGCCTGGATCCCCAAGGGGATCGAAGTTTCCTTATGGACCTCCTGGAAGTGTATGGCATTGATGTTATGCTAGTCATTGACAACCCCTGCTGCACTTAAACCAAGGGCAAGAGACGTGGGGAGCAAAGATCACTTTTTAAAGACTACCAGACATTTCTTAGGAGGATCACTGGAACTCACCACAGCCACAGTTATTTAATAACTTTATATGGAGAGTATTTATAATTTTAAAACAAAATGCGATTTTATTTTCTCACACAACTTCGTAGTGAGTACCTGCTCTAGGGTTCCTTTTGGTTTTATCTCCCTTTCCCTTTCATTTGTGGGGTTTTTTTTGTTTTGTTTAGCTAGGACCAGTGGCAGCTTTGCACCAAACCTCACTGTTGCCAGTGATAACTAGGTTTTGGCCTAGCCTGGATACCTGAGGGCTGAAGACTTCAGGAAAGCACTTTGTTTGATGACAACTAATGTGAAATGCTATAGCTGAGCTTTCAAACTTGGCTGGAAGATCCTCCTATCAACTGCCCCGTCCACATGGGGACTGAAGAGGGCTTCAGCATAAGCTGTTACTGGCCCAATCTCATAAACAGCTCCTACCAAGTTTATTGGTGGGGACAGTTAAACCAATGATAAGAACCAGGACTCCTTTAAACACTCCTCATCCAACTTTAAGGTGAACTGGAGTAAAGCCACCCTTCCTTGTAAATGGCAGAAGCAAGTTTGGGATCGGGGATGCTACAGGATCTTACGACTTTGCTTACTGAGCAGCATGGTTTCACTTCCAGCATCTGAGGTGGTCTGAACTGGCAGAGACTGCACCTACCTATCTCATAGCTGGAGAAGAGCACCCTCTCTCCTCAATCCATCCCACCACCTCCTTTGGTTTTTAGCTGCATCACACCTGCTGCTTTGGTTTAAAATCTTCAAACCAGCAAGATGGTATCCCATTTAACAGGGACCAACACCACTGAGCCACTTTGCAGTCACTTTGTTCTCCAGCCTCAGCTTGGATGGTGCTGGGCTGGATGGGGTAGAACAAGTATGCTTCAATTAATGTCACTAGCCTTTCCTTTGTAGCTGATGGGACTTGTTCCTCCTTTGCTTCAACACTGTCTGCTAATCCTTCTTTTGTCGAGCCTTCAGCACTGCCTGCTGCTATCCCTGGCTTTCCCTGTGAGACAGAACAGACCTTTCAGCTGGAACAACTGAAGTTTGCAAGAGGTTCCCTTAGAGTTTGGTATTAAGAATACCAATCACTCCCCTGGCTGCTTTTTCAAGGCTTTGGATGTTTTTGTACAGAAAAAAAATTTGCTGTTGTTTATACTGTCAATTGCTCGTAACAACTGTAACAGCATCATCCTTAGAAATTTGGGGAAAAAATGTAGAAAGAGGTTAAAAACAGCTGAGTATCATTTAATGGAAAGGCCAGTCTCTTTTCCTTAAGAAATGGCTTTGTTTTTAAATTGACACCTGACGTATAAAACAGAACTGAAACTAGTCTCTAGCAATTTCTCCTCTCACTTTCTTGAAGGTTTGCTACATAGTTTAGCTGTGGTAGCTCTTTGTCAGTAGTTCTTTTGCTAAACTAAACAGAAACAAACCTTTGATTTTACAGTCACTGCAGTCAGGGGCTTTCTAGCACGCTGCATTAGAGTACTGCTGTTTACAAGCTGATGGAACATGAGGACCAGTAGACAGCACTGCCAGAGCCCACTGAGCAGAAGCTACTGAAATTACTACTTGATATTTATTAAATCTCTGCTTCCCAGAAATTAGGTCCTCAGTCGTAAGCAGTCGTATGGGTGCAGAAGCATCAAAGCAAGCAGATTACTGTAGTAGCATCCATGTGCTACATCCAGTTGGATGGCTGCAGCCTATTTGTTCTTCCTTGTAGTTTTGTTCTTCCTTGTAATTTTGCATCTCTACCAAGTCTCTCTTGGGAGGCAACTGCTACAAAGTCAGGTACAGAACATGAATACTTTTCTCTTGTAACCCTTTCTTGATTATGCAAAAGTGCTTTCTCCTGCACTCATTTTCTAAAAGATACTGCTTTTCTTTTTGTCACATGCGGAGAGTTCTCGAGAAATGGGTAATGGGTACAGAATAGAAACAAAATGTTATAACTTGGGACATGAAGGACTGTTCTGTGGGACCAGCTTAACTGAGTCTTATCTTTCCAGGAGATAACACAATTCAAGGTAAAATAGTTATGTGCAAATATTCAAAATCCCCTCCTAGGCACTGGGTGCTTTTTTTGCATACTAGCAGTTGGGAGACATCTACTGGGTGTGTTTTGAATTAACAGACGTAGGAAAGTGTGGCATAAGATACGATACTGCTGATTTCTCCCTTTGAAGCATTTTGCCTTTACAGTGGTGCCTGCAGTTTCTCGGGTGTAATGCCTCTGGTCAGTTGCTGCTGTGAGAGCCCAGGTTTGAGTGTGGTTACAGTAACCAGGTCTGTGCTGTGCCCCAGTGTGTTCTCCAAAACTCAAGTCATTGGATAGCCAGTGCAGGTTCTCAGCTGGCACATGCTTAACTTTAACCAGAACAAGAGCTTTCTAACTGCACCTTAACTCAAGCTGTACAAGAAATGTGTAATTAAGCAATGAATTATTACTACTTGTACTATCTGCATTGAAGGGCAAAGCTTATGAGAGACATAAAAGCTAGGTTTTCAATCTGAACTAGCAACACCATGCCAGACATTTAAATCATCCAAAAGTCTTCTCACTGCAAGGTTAGGCCAAGCTGCATAGAGCCAAGTACAATAAAGAACTATAATGGATACTAGGAGAAAGGCACTTTATGGAATCAGAATTCAGATTTGTCTTACAGACATGCTACTACCTTCTTTCCTAGCACACTTGAGGTACTTGCTGCAGTGTATCTTTCTGCCAATGGTCATAACTGTCACAGGAGCTGAGCTTGCCTGTCCACCGTCCTTTTGGGCAGAAGAAAGTTCTATGACCTTTTCAAGAGGAAGTAGCTCCCTGTACAAGTTACTCAGTAAGGCAGGGTTATGGTGATACCCCATTTTAACACCTGCCAAAATTAATAAGCAAAAGGCTGGGAGTAGCTGTGGCCCTCCTGGCCACAGACTAGGCAAGGGACAGGCATGCTTTGCTCTGGGAGCTGGAAAGACAGTGGCTCCTGGAACAGCAGGGCACGGGCACTCCATCCTAAAGCAAAAAAAGCGCGTGCTAACTAACACAAACTCTCATCCTAGCCGTTACTTCCAAGTTAGTTGCTGTCTTCTTCCTACCTTCCCAAAAGCAGTGGTGTAGTGATTATGGGAAAAGACAACATAAATGTCTTTTACAAGGGACTGGAATGTATTGACTTAACAGTGTGATCTGTCTAAAACAGAGAGTACTAAAAGCCTGTGAACCAGGATTTTACATCCTGGTTAATGCAACATGCCATTCAAATGGGAATGTTTAAATGTAGTCAAAATAAACAGGTGCCTTGAGCTGGTCCATCATTAGATTGTTATCCTTCCTTTTTATTTATGTTACAGTATTTTAAGCCCTTCCAGAATGGACTGTAAGTTAAAGCCCAGATAAGTGTTTTCATGAGTGGGACCTAGCATTCTACTCCTCCTTCCTATCTTGGAGTTTGTACAAAGAAAGTTTTTTGTGTTGCTGTCAGATAGAAACATGAGAAGCGAGTCCTTTCCTCAACACTGCAGACAGTGGGTTCAACCCCTGCCTATTTTATGTAGTGTCTATCTCACACCTCCCCTCTAAATGTTGCAATTCAGAAGTCTAGAATTACCCTATACTGGAAGAACTCTGAACTGCTGAGGAAGGAGAAAAATTACTTGAATGGTATTTGTACAAGCTACTCAACTTATGCTGATATGAATATTTAAATACCAGCCTGTGTCTCAGCTGATCCTTGGTACTTAAACATCACAACAGCATTAGCAATACCAATTCTGAAGGGAGCTCTTGGTTACCCTCAAGCAAGGAATCACATTGCAATGGGAGCTATGGAAGAGAATTAGTGATTTTCCCTGTAAAATGGTACAGATGAACAAGGAGCCAGTTCTCACCATCTCACCCCTTGCTACAACCTAGGCTGGTTGTAATTCTAACAGCTCTGATGTTGTTTGCATCTTGCAGATGTGTGGTTGCTCCCATAGGCCTGTGGCTCTGTAGAGAAACTGCTTACTAAAAACATGGGTATTTTTTAATACAATTAAAGCTTACCTTTTTGAAATGGCTGCTGCCTTGTCTTTCCTGCCACTGGAGAAAAAACACATTGCTGATTTTATTACAGAAACATCAACTTGAGGAAAAACTCCAGTGGTGAGAACTGCCCTTGACTCTGAATGAGCCAGGGGTGCAGCACAAGGTCCCAGGTGTCTCTGTGGCAAGCAAAAAGAACAAAGCACAACCACCATGTTCCTTGGGAGAGTGACCCAACGTTCCACTAAGCTCTGTTCATTACTGCAAACCAAAAGACAGCACAAACCAGGTCCTACCACCAGCATAACTATGAAAAGGAACTACCCTTCAGTCTCAGTCAAGAGTTACAGAACAGCTAGGGCTGGAACGGACTTTAAAGTTCACCTAATTTAGGTAAGACGTCTCTCCACAGTGTAGTCCAGGGAAGAACAACATTCTGTTTGGTTTCAGCATCATGCAGAAACCCAACTCTGTTTCCCCTTTAGAGGCATTTTTCCTTGAAGATGTGTCCAGCAGAAGATGCTGTTGGAGCACAGGCTGCCAGGATTCAGCTCTTGACAGCTGCTGGGAGCCAACTCACTTATGTCCGTATTTTGGTAACAGCAGAGTCAACATGTGAACTTAGACTAGACCACAGTATAACACACTGACTACAGACAATCACATCAGAAAAATAAGGATAATTTTCTTTCTTCCAGTAAGCAAGGCAGAATCCTGTGAATTTCTAAGTTAGAAAAAAGGGCAACAGATAAGCTTGCCTAAGTCAGTAATACTTCCTTTCAGCAATTAAAGCAAAGCTTATAAACAAAAGCTCATAAAAGCAACAAAACTAATTATGGTACTGAGGCTCAAGGGGATGGAGGTTGCATATGGAGTGCTGAGCACTGTTTACATTACAGAAGAGCAATCAGACACAATAAATAATAAACACTATTTGGATGTCCTTACTGGCATTATACTACTGCAGGAATAAAATGAATACTTACAAAAAAATAGATTCACTCAGCTTGTTAAAGAGTCTTTCCAAGTATACTTCATACAGCTTTGGGTCAATGATGTTTTCCAATTTGCTTCTGTATAATATACCTACATTGATCAAAGGAATACATTTCTACTATATAATTACTGGAACTCTGTGTTGTTGAATCTGGCAAGATGAAAAGAATGATACATACAGATGAATCCAGATACGTGTTTTGGAGCTTGTTCTGAAGCCTTTTGTCACCAATCTCCAGTTTATTTTGTGACAGAGTAGATAACCAACCATCTGTTTTAATGTCACAATTCCAATGTTTCATAGAATTCCTTAGCATTACTCCCCAAATATTTTTTTTCCAGGATCCCAGGTTTTGCAAGATTTTTACATGGGTAAAGTAAACCTAAACTCTTAAAACACAAGGACAGGTATACTTAAATTTTCCTTTAATATACAATTGCATTACAGCAGTAACATCTGACACACAGCACTCAACCTGTAGTGCTGTAAATGGAACAATGATGACTTCTTAGTGGAGGGGGAAAGAAAGATGCCATCAAGTTAACACATTTTTCAGAATTTTCATTTGCATTTTTAACCCCTTTGACACCAGTCAAATCATACACTTCCAATGGAAGTACCTCACACACAAAAATAGCCGAAAGGCTTATTAGTCTAGTGGGGTTAATTAAGTTAGGTAGGTCTCACGTGCCTCTCTCCATGAAGAGACCCTGTTAAGACTGGTGAACACTGGCCCCTCTGCCATGAATTCTCATTGTACTGCTGCCTGCAGCAACTGCTCTCTCATTCTGGGATCACAGAAGAACCGGAGCTTGCGGGGTAAGAGCTTCACCTCCACAGGCATGGCTTCATACTCCTCATTATCAATGCCAAAGAATCCCTTAGTGCCCTGTGTGCAGATAACAGTTAAACACCAAACAGCATTTCAGCAAGGCTGTAATGCTGATTTTATTAGTAAAATACAATTGCATACTTAGCTCACTCTCAACCAAGATGACCCCCTGCCTCTGCCTTCCAGCCCATTTGCTCTCCACAGCACAGGAAGACCTATCCCTCACTGCACAGAATGTATTAAGAATCTGGTGCATAAGATGTTACCTCACTTAGTTACTAATTAGTGATAATTAAACACTAGGAAGCTCTAATGACCCACATTGTTTATACTGAAGGATTCTTTGCTATTGGAACTACAATTATGTGCACTTAGATCTTGGGTCTGCCAGTGGTGACATAAACTAATCTGCAGAAATGCCTGTTAAGTAGCTTCTATTAAATCCATGTTACAAACCCCTTTCACCGTTGTTTTACTATATTGATCTGAAACATGAGATGCAAAGTAATTTACTGGCCAGGAATTACTCAGTGGTAGAATTTTCTCAAGTGTTTAATGCTGGTAAAGTCACCATGTGATTAAAACCATTCATCAAAATGGCAGGCTGACTTTACCTAAGAACAACTTCAGTGACTGCTTTGCATGCCCTTGACTCACTCACAGGAGGGCTTTGCTACATGGGTGCTCAAACCACCTCCAAGGGAACTCAGGCACCAGGGCAGCACAGACTAGAGGAACTGGTACAAGTTCTGGCAGTCAGAGATACAGCAAAGAAGTCCACCTTCATCAACATAAGCTGGTGAGACTCATCTGGGCTGCCTCCAGTTCCTCCAGTGGAGCTGGGCCAGGGAGTCGAACAGCACTGCTCTGTACCATGCACCCATATTCTGAAGATCTTAGCAGCAGCTGCAGTATGAACAGCTCATTTTATACCACAACCCTTACTTATGGCCCAGCTGTACTTAGCCCAGCACTGCAGAGCATTCTTTCAGAATCACAAATCTGCCATGATCTGAATTCAGTGGAAGTATTAGGATGCTGGTTAATCATGACATCGTAATTCAAGATTTTGACTTGGAAGCAACAGATTTTTTTTGCCTTTCAACACATTCTTTAACCCTTAAAATGGAATTATTTTGCTAAATGATAGATCACTTCAAGACAGAAATTATCTATGAGATTGATTTCACGTCCTTGTCAAAACAAGAAACTGTCCTCCCAGGGCTGCAATAACAGCTCAGAGGCAGGAAAAGATGAATCTAAATTACACAGCCAGGCACAGCCTTGCCATCTTTCTCAGCTTCATAATCTCAAAGTTTTGAGGCACTTCCTTATACTGATCTCAGCCCCCCTTCCCTGTCTTACCCTCCTTTGTCTCTAATATTTATCTTCTTCTCTACAGCACAATGCCTTCTAGGGCAAAATGTACACATCTTCAATGCTAAGGAGAAGAGGATCAGCATACCACAGCATCACAGAATGGGTATGTTGGAATCAACAGTGGATCATCTGGTCCAACCTCCCTGTTCAAGCAGGGTCATCCCACAGCACATTGCAAAGGATTGTGTTGAGATGATTCTTAAGTATCTCCAATGAGGGAGACTCCACCATCTCTCTCTGCAGCCTGTTGGCAGTGCCTGCACAGTAAAGAAATTCTTCCTCACGTCCAGGTGGAACTTCCCATTCATATACAATACACTCAGTTAAGACACCCTTTAACCACCATGACTGTCTTCATAAAAGATTTGCCTCTATTTCCTGGCAGAACAAAACTCCCCCTTCAGGTTTACAGACCACTTTGGGAACTGCAGTATGTCTGTCCTGGCAGGGGACTCACTGGCTGCACTGTGGAACTGAGTGTCTCACTTGCAGTGTAATTAATCTCCCAGATTTAGAGTAAGAATTTCTTAAAGTGCAGCATGAACAGATGCAAGAAACAAAGTGAAAGAGTTTTTCAGCTCTCTCAGCTTCTCACCTCTGGAATTTTCAAGATGCACCTGCTGGCTTGGATGCGCTGGCTCCCTTCAAGGCACACGTGGGGATCACGCATCTTCTGACTTCTGTCCAAACCAAAAGAGAGGTAAAGTAAGGACATGTCTCTCTCAGAAACAGCCTTCTTCAGGGATGATATTTTGTTGTGGTAAATCACTATGCATTTGGTAATCATAGAGGTTTTATATATATATATATGTATATGTATATATGTATATATATACACACACAAAAATATTTGTGTGTTTAATTGTGAAAAAGTAGAAGAGTCCTTCCCTCTTCTGCTGCAGTCAATGCATATCAGAATGCACCAACAGCCTCCAACCAGCTTCTGCTCTGAGGCTCACTGAATATATCTGAACACAGAGCACAATTTTGTGCTCTCCACTTCCATGCTGAATTGTGCACTTCCTGCAGTGACTACCATCTCCTGATATTTCATGCACCTAAACATACTAGCAATCTAAACAACCTAAGCCAAAAAAAGACAGAATTATAGTTACATTGAACCATTAAATTACTATCTAAAAACAAACAACCCCCCCACATTTTTCATATCAACACCAATCAGCATGACCTTTCTTATCAGCTACTTCTGTACCACTCATGAAGAAGCCACCATCATTTTATCCATTCCAAATAATATATCCAGTTTTGACAGTTTCTCTCTTCTGGTGCCTATGAGATTCTTACTTATGTACTGTACTTAGGTAAGTGCTGCTTCCTTTCCTACTTCTGCTGATGTCAAAAGGGAGCACACATGGAATGCAGTTTCCTGTCCTGGAAAGCTGGTGTTCAAGTGCCATGTGGTCTTTTTGAAGGCTTAGGCTGCTGTCCTGTCACAGGCTCAACTGTTAGAGAACAGCAAGTTGTAATTCCAACTGCCCCAAGTGCTGCTGCGGAGCGAGCACAAGCTCTGGGCTGTGCTGACCACACACAGCCTCCTGACTGACCACTGGCAAAGGGTACCCTGCACCCCACACAGCAACCTCTGAGTTTGGGCCCCTCTACAGAGAGACAGCAACACACAAATAGCACAGAGAACAGCACAGAATTACACTGTTAATACACCACAACTCTCAAGCATGGCAGAATTATCACAGATACTTATTTCTGACAGGCAATGCCTGCTGTCTCCAAATTTCCATCTCTAGACTGGTATGAAAGAAGGGTGTATTTAAATATTGCCTAGGAAAAGAACTCACAAAAGCATGTCAGAATCTCCCTGTACACCAAGTCTTCTACGCCCTGAGGAAGACAGCGTCTCTAAAGTCACTGAAAATCCCAGAGAAAGAACATGAGAAGAAAGGGTTGAAACAGGAGATGAAAATCAAAGACAAAGGAAGAAACACTAAGGAAAGGGCAGGGAAGGACAGCAGCAATATTAACTGTGGAAAGTTTGGTTTTAATCAAATATGTATACACTAAAAGATTGATGAGTGACTGTGAGGGAATTAAACATCCTCCAGCAATATAAATTATAAATCATTGATGGTATGCAATACTGTCAGTTTATACAGTGCTGTACAAACAAGCAGCAAGATTCCCCACTTAAAGTTTAACCTGCTTGGAGTTTATCATACAAGGTCCTAGACACTAGATGCATACAAGGCATACTCTGGTGAGCAAGCAGATTTTTTTGGTCAGTGAAGGCACATGAAACTTTATAGACATGTAATTGTGTGGTCAAGATAAATTCAAAAGAACCAAGACATAAAATTAAAGATCAATCAAAGGAGAGCACTGATAGAAGCAAATAAGACAACTCCACTTGCAGTGATTGCCCCTCTAGTGGTCCATAAAAACATCGTATTTCACTTCCCTTAGACTCTGCTTCTCACTCAAGACCAGACAGCAATATGAAACAGGAACAAGATCAGAAGTCTAACAGCAAGTTTCCATTGATTGTTGCATCCCACTCTATGTTGAAGCACAAAAATACAAGCAGAGAGAGAACCACATCACCTACTGCTCGTAACACATAACTGGAACCTCATTTTCGTATCCAGAAGCTGCCAGTGTTAAATGATTCAGAGAAAGATCTCTAACAAAAAACCCAGGTTGCTGCACTGTAGATGATAACTGTACTTGTGGCCTGGAGTGACAGCACTCCATACTTTCATATGCAGAATCTAAACTACCAGGAGGTGGATAACTGATGCCACACTTTCCATGCCTGCTCTCCTTCCTTGCAGCACTTCTTAGTAAGCACTCCACTGTAAAAAACTCTTCTTCCCCCACCTTATCTAAACATCAGCTCTACAGCTGCTGTAGATTCTCTTGTTCACACAAATCTGATCCACAGCCAGAGGGCAATTTTATACACCTGGGATGACCTCCTCCTTTCTTGGAAATCCAACAGCAGCTGCCCTCCAGCACACTGATGCGCCCCCACACCTCCCCAGACACACACTGCTTGAGCCTCCATGGTAGCTTCCTGCTAGATGTGTGGTTTTCTCTGTGTGATCTATCAGTTCTCATCAGCTCATGTCAGTGCCCTCTCCAATATAAAAACCCCTTGACATCTTCATTGATAAGGTATCCCCCCAAAAACCTTTTTCAACCCCCCCAAATTCTGGCATTTAAACTACGCACTAAAAAGAAGAAAAAAGAAAGAGCTGTTTCACACATTTCCAAAGACAAACCCTGTTGGTGCCAGGCAATGGGGGGCCTCTGATAATGGGCTTAACTCAAATCCAGCTGGCAAAGGAACAGTGGGACCTCTGAACACCCTGATTCTGCCTTGAAGAAACAGGGCACCTTTTTTCTGCTGTGACTCCTCTCTGTACAACTAACCATCCCCTCCCACTGCTCCACCACCCCCCACACCCCTCTTTGTCTTTCTTTGTTACCTACAGCCTTTTTGGCACTATTTAATCAAAAGAGTTTGTTTCTCTGAACTTTGCCTGAACAGCTCAAAGCTTTCAGTACTGCCTCTAATTAGCTCTCAACAGCAGGGCAATGGTAATGTTCCTCAGAGGTTTTTCTGCAGGACACTGTAACTGCAGTCAGAAAAGGTGCCACACTACTGCAGGAAGCATGTCCAGTCAACACAGGAGGTATTACTTACAGTGGGAATACACTTGAATATGCCTCCCTCAAGTCACGCAAGCTCATCTACATTTTCCTGCTAGCAAAGTGTTTGAGAACCCAGAACAGCATCTTCTTTATCTCTCTCCCTTATGAGACCAGATTCCCCTTGCTTCTAATAGGAAAACCACCTCCTCCTTTCCCTCTGTAGCCTTCAAAGCAAACAAATCAGTTACAAGCAACCACGGTCCACATGCTCATGCAATTTGTAAGTAGCTGCAGGTGGTAACCTGACTTACAGTGTATGCATAGGTCAGAAGATTCTACTCCTACTGAGGCTCCTGGGATGCTCAAATAAGGGGCCTGAGCTGCCATCATAAACAAGTATCTTGCAGGAATTATTAGGGTGATGACAAGCTTGTAAAACTGCATCGAAATCCTCCCACTGATTTCACTAGAGGGAGCTCTAAGACTGAGAAAACAGCAAATTAAAAGGTAGTATGAAGAGGAGCTCCCTTGGATTTAGCAGGAAAATCTGTTGCTGGTAAAACCTGCATTGAAGACACAATGTATTAGTGAGTGGGATTGTAAAGAGCTGGAAAAGGCAGCTCTGATTTGTGTCTTGTGAGAGCAGGAGGAACAAGCAGACTACAAGACAAGATCACAAGCAGAGAGGAAGCAGTAACATTCCCTTTCTCCACACAGTGCTGCCTCATACCTGCAGCCTTCTTATTCCACATACAAGCAGGACCAATACATTAGCCTAAAGTCCCTGTTTAAATTCACATCTTCCAAAGTTCTTCCAGTTCAGACCTAATTTCTCACAAGAGCTATTGAGGCAAGGAAGCTCTTTTCTAATCACAGCTCAGGAATTCCCAGGTACTACTAGTATAAACATACCAGCTCTGTGACACACCTCTCAGAACACTGAGCAGCTAAGGCTGCAAGATTCTGGGCCAAGTCTTCACAGGTGCCTATAAAACTCAGTAATGGCAGCAATACCCAAGCAGTACTGACTTACAGCACAGGGGAAAAGACAAAAGGTATAGCAAACTCAGAGGCTAGGAAGAACTCCAGGTTCTGGAGTTCTGCCTTGTTTATAGAAATAGAAGACAAGTAAGAATTTTAAAGAACAAAAGTATTAGTCCCCATGAAGCAGTACTGACTGCTGTGTTTTGCAGTCCTCTGCTTCTGAATTTTGCAGCACAACATGAGAGAAAACCAGCAGACTTTTCAGAGAGCCTGTCCCTTTTTTGCAGCCTTCCCATACTCACCCTCTGTGAACAAACTCCCCTTTGCTGACGTTCTCTGCTTCGATGCAAATGTCCATGGAGTCCTCAGTGCGCTGTCCAAAAAAAGATTCAGAAATCAAGCAGTTAACATTTGAAAATGCCACACCCATGATACTGCAATATGTTCACACAATGGCCAGTCCTTTGTCCCACAAAAGGAGGCAGAAGATGCATTTCTGCATTTCATGCTTTATTCAAATCTCAACTTATTTGAATTAGAAATAAGACAGTATTTTCCCATTAATGAATATTCAATAAATACCATGAGAAGCAAAATAATGAGTCACACGTTTGATTTCTTGTTATATTTAAAGACAATAGCAAACCTCCTAGGTTTACTTATTTGCTATTCAATGGGTCTTTCATGAATTTAAACAATAGTACAATTATATGACATTTGGCCACCAAACACCACAGTAAAAGAATTTTAAACAATACTAATTAGAAATCAAAGTGTTCTTGATAACAATCTTTTAAACTCCTTACTTATCCTCTTTCCTATTTACAGCCTGCCCTTAAACTGAGTATACAGTACAGCTTCTTCCAGGAAAGCAACTTTGATTAAGATGCAACTTATTTTTTAATTTATTTTAATATTTCTGTCCTGGAAAAAGTCCTACTGCAGATGCAATCAAAATGACAAAAGCAAAAATAAATGCATCTATTAGTGTAACTTGGTTTATTCCTTCACTGTTCTGCAGAGGCACTGCCTGAGCTGTATGGCTTTATCAGCTTCTCTTCAATGGGACAGCCTCTGCAAGAATCTGAGGTGAGAGACAGAGACAGGAATGGCTGGCAGCAGTCAATTCCAGAGAGCTGCTGCTCAGCTTTGAGAGCTACAGGGACAATGGTTTCAAGAGAGGGACTTTAATGAAGTAATAAGGGATCCACACTTGTAGAAAGAGATGCAGTATCAAGATACTTCCAGCTCTAGAAACAGGAAAATAAAACTGGTCTAACATGAACTTGTCCATTTTTCTAGGCTATGCAGGAGACCTGAGAACCCTACATCACTTTCTTCTTTTTCAAAATCAATATTAAAGTGCATCTTGAAGGCCTAAGGGAGACAAACAAAACAACAGAAAGAGCATAAGGGCGAGTTTGTGGCAATCAGATATTTCTCTGTTCTTTGTAGGTCTGGTTTTACTTTACATCACTGGCCCCAATGCAGTTCAACAACCAAAACTCTTGTGTTCAAGTGCCACCTAGACACCACTAAAAAAAATATCCAAATACAAGACTCTGTCTAGCTTCTACCATTACTAGGACACTGACAGTCCAAATCAGAAACCACAACAAACAAGAAAGTAAAGCTCATGTGGTATATTCTCTGGAGAAATGAGGGGAACATTTAAAAAAAACTATATTGGCCTGTTCAGGTTTTTTTTGGTCTGATCCTACAAGGTAACATACCAATACAATTCACATTTTCATGTTCTTAAAGACCCTGGATTGTAAGAAAGAAATATGCTGCACTAAGGTCAACACCTCCTGTTAACCTGGGTATAGTGGCAAGGCTTTCCTGCAGCCTTGAAGAGGAAATGAAGGGAAACTCACGAGGATAGGATCACTGTGTTAGCATTTTTCTGTAAAATTAAAGATTGAAATCTATCTAAATAGCTTTCACAGCAGTAAAATTGCACCAAAACACAAGCATAAGCCAAAGACAGGTTCTAAAACAGTGAATGAACAGCATGAACATGCTGAGAAGGTTTAGACAGGAACAGTTCCTTTGCTGCCTCGTTTCTATTCTTTCAACCACCTGCACTTATTTTCCTTTAAATCAATGTAGCCCCTGTCCTTTCCCTAGTACCAATCATTTTCAACTCCAATTCTGCAAGTCTAAAAAGACAGAAAAATCAAAAATTCCAGCCAGACACTCAGGCTCAGCTTCCCTCTAGTAGCAGTTGATTAATGAGAATCACTCTCACATAGGTGAAGAGGGAAAGGAATGCTTCTTGGTGCTTTGTTTATTCATGGGCAATCCTAAAGCTTCTGTTTAGCTACTGAAACCTTGTACAAATTCTTTCTGATCCCACTGCATCCCAGTTTTACATTGGTTTCCAGTGCTTCTACACTGGCTCTGAAACTTGCCCATTCCTGGATTAATCATGGACCTCTTCTTGCATAAAGTAGTAAATATTATTCATACAGACACAAGAATGGGAGTTTAGCAAGACAGAAAAACTTTGAACTTTGTGAGCAGGCAGCATTTAGAGGCCAATTATGTTATGATCTTACTGTTAGATCAAGCTGCCTGTTCTGAGTTGCAATGCAAAGCTCAATGGTGGACAGCTTCAGTTCTTCCCACTCCTCTGGGGCTACTGCCTTGTGGAATCCTGCACACCAGGAAGAGAAGGTATCAATCAGTACATGGAATTTAATTACACAGATCACTATGAAGCAGATGCCAGACACAAAAATCAGTCTGAGCCATTTTGGCCACTAGTTTTGTTACTCTAAAATGTCAAAATCTTAAAAAATTGAGAGCTTGGGAGTAGTGAAGAAAAGAAAAAATACCATCAGCATTTACACAGTAGCAGAAAAGACTGTCAAGCACAGTACATCACAGTCCTGTGAGTCCTTATATCCAGGCATTAACAGATCTCCTAAGCTGGTGACAAGAATATTTAGAAAACCCACAAAATGCTAGTAGCAAAAAACCAGGAATCCAATGTTCAGGAGGCTGTGGTAACACATTTTCTCCAGGAGGCAGCACCACAGTTCAGTTCTCATATCCAGGTCACTTGGTTCATGCTCCTGCAGGAATCACCTCTGCTAGCCAAGGAGGAACAAGGTCTTTGCACCAGATTGTGCAAAATACCCACTCTTCTTCCTCCTGTGGCCTGCCATGTGCAGTGCCCAGACAACAGCCCAACACAAGAGAGGCTCAGAGAACACAAAGTTTATGGTACAGAAAAAATTTAACACACTAAGAGAAATTAGGGCTTCTGCGTGGCCCAAATTTTACTGTTCTATTTAAAGCAACATTTGTTGCTCTGTGTCAGCAATTCTCCCCACCCTGGAAAAGAAAGGCTGCTCTTCTCTCCCCAGCTCACTAAGAAGCCATTCTGCTGAAAGAAGATTTCAAGAAGCTCACCAAGAAGTGCCAAGTATCCTCTATGAATGCCTCCATTGCAATGGCAACTGTGAATCCAGGGAATGCCCTGGGTTCTTTACAAAAGAGTATTTGTTTATGAGACCACAAGCACTGGCAGGACTACTCTGCTCCATTTCTGCCAGATGCCACTATAACCGTCTTGACAAAAATCCCAGTTTAAATAAAAAAAAAAAGGAAACAAACAAAAAAATGGAAACACTAAGAAAGAGAGCAGTAAAGTATACATGCCCTCCACACAACACACCCCTGGATCTGTAGGAGGAATAGAGCCTGCATGTGAGTTTCTGCAAGAACACACCCAGCCCACCTTTTGGACGGAGCCAGGACAGAAGTCGTCTGTAAAGCCTCACATGCACAGGAGGTCTGGGTTTCTCCTCTGGCTCCTCTGGAGGTCTCTCAGTTGGACCCAGGTATATGAGAGCAGCTTGATGTTTCTGAGGCCAGTCCTTGGATTTACATGGAAAGACAGAAGATAAAAGGACATTTTGTTTAGGGCATTACCTGCTTATTCTGTTTAGTTCTGTAGCCTATTTATTGCATACTCAGATACAGTCCTGCAGAGCTACTCAGACTCCCCCACTGCCTCAGCCTACTTTATGGCTCTCCAGTCTCCAGGTTCATTGGTGAGATGACATTTCTGCAGTTTCAAAAAGACTACCCACAGCTCCCAAATCCACTAACCTAATCCTTCCCTGCACAGAAGTGAGGGTGTTCTCCTTTGCTGATGATGTGTGGCAGGGTGACACAGCTGCTTCTGGCTGGAGGGAACAACCCAAACCTGCCAGGTCAACAGTAATGTCTGAAAGTACAGTAGGTTTCTGTATGGCACAAAGGCAACCTCAAAGAGCAACTGCTCAGCAGGATCCAGTGCAAACAAAGACTACAGTGCTGTGTGCAGCCAAGGGGCACTAAAACCTGACAGGCCTTTGTTCTCCAGCAACTCAAACAATCCAGACCTGACCTGATAGCCAGGTGCTTCTAAACAGCTCTTAAGGCAAGTCACATGAGCTTTATAATGCATCTAAAAAAAAAAAAAAAAGAAAAGTACTAACACATTATTCTTGGCAGTATTTCCAATTCCAGTACCAGGGCTACAGAAGAACTTTAGCTTTTGAAATATCTCCAGACGCTGCCAAAGTTTATTTCCTGTCATTGTATTGAATATAATTTCTGACATGGTCCAAACATAGGACTTAGGGAGGGAATCATTTAACTGTCTTCAAATCTGCATACTAAAACAACACAGCCAAGAGCCCACGTGAACTCAGTACACTTTTATTTTTCTATGTACAAAACTTCAGAAGTAGTTTTGGATCACACAACACAGGCAGTTAAACTAATTCACCTCACACCTCTGAGAGCAAGGAAAGACTCCACTCTCATACTTACATAATAAGCAGGACAAACAGAGGTTGTATGAGCAGGGCAATATACAAACAATAAATATTAATGATTAAATGGAAAAGCAGCAAGGCTGTGATAATTTAACCCTGTGTATTTTAGAAGAGATGATAACTCTCATAACAATGCCCTTACCAATATCAGAGGTGGTATTTCCTATTACATTTTTTTCCTGCTACAGGTCATCCCATTTCAAAAGACACCCACAGTAAAACCAAAAAATATGAAGTGTGGAGCAGCAAACACAAGCCAGGAAGAGATTAAACTCAACAGGCTGGAGCCACCTCTTGTAGAAATTAATGAAATGATAACATAAGAGGCACATAAAGCAATGAATACCACAATTAGGAGAGATCAGGTAGAAAGTTATCTATCTAAATGGCTGAAGAAGTGGACACTTCTCTTTAACCTTCAGCAGGTTAAACAGATCTTTTTAATGTACAATTAATAGCTCACCAGAGAAATCCACTATCACCACGCCCCTGCTGAGCCTAAGGGCTCAAACGAAGTGAGAAAGAAGGCAGACAGAAATGAAGAATAGGTTTCTGCCTAAAATGCCAGCACACAGATGCATAAACTCAAATTTTCTGGAGATGAAGAGGCAGAGTGGGGGGAAGCACCATCCCAGCTTTCCTCCCTTTACAGGAGTTTCCTATAAAGGAGGCATTGGGACTGTCACAGACAGCATGGCTAGACTGCACTATCTGATCTACTGTACCAGCTCCTGGGTATTTTCACTGCCTTTCAAGAGGTTCCTTATATGTTCAGAGAACAGGAAAACCACGTGAATGAAAATGCCTTACCTTTCATGCAGGTCAAATTTTAATCTTTCCAGGATCAATTTTAAGCAACAGAAAAGTTTAAGGCGAGATAAAAGCTATTCATCTTCATGTTCATTTTACTACACAAGGAAGCCTGATAATCAATGTGCAAGAGCAGTCTAATTATAGACCCTTCTGCCAGATGAATAAATCAGAGAGAAATGTTATTACAAAGACTGTTGAGAAAAGATGGCTGAGCACTTTGGTCCTCAGTACTGCACCACTGCTGCTCACCCGTTTCACAGGGTGATCTTGCAGCAAAAAAAGTTAAATTCTTTTTTAAAGTATTTCTCTTCCCCTTCCTCTCTTCAGAAATCTATCAATTGTTAGGGTTTTTAACAAGTTGAGTTTTAGTCTCATTCTAATATTGTTACCAGAATCCTTCACAAAAGCTTCCAGATAGATTACACAAAGCCAAGTCAGCCTGTTCATTCCCAACCAAAAACACTTTCCTCACAATGAATGTTTACCTTAAATGTACTGAAAAAATGAGCTGCTTTGGTTTTCAGAGGCCCAAGGTACCAGTACCTAAAAAAAGAACAGAAACAGAACTTCTAAGATATCCAGGAGTCAATACTGGGAAAGGGAGAAACCTTGCATGAAGTCAGAGCACACAGACTTGTTTGCCACTGAGTTAGTGCTCCCTGACACCCTTTAGCTTTTTGATACTCTAAGATAGTTCCTACACATCACCAGCAGCCCAGCAGTGACACCCTTATCCTGAGTTACACATCACCAAAATGCAGTGTGTAATCTTCAGTACAGGCAGCAGGACATCTCAGTATGAGAATTTTACTTTGTTATGTGAGACAACTGGGCATGATTTAAAGGGCTGTGGTCTAACAGCTGGTGGTGTGCATCTCCACAATATGCAACACAACAGTTTTTAAAGGTCGGAGGAAACAAACAAAAACCCAAACGTTTCAGTGACAAAAGAACCACCAAACATTCATTAGTCCCAAAGGATTCTCACATCAAAATCAGGGCTTTACAAAATAAAAATCCTGCCAGCCACACAGCACTGTATGGAATCTAAAGATGTGAGTGTATTTAGGCAGGATGGCACACATTTTGATCACAGTCTTTCACCAAAGAGGGTCAACAAAGCACATTAAACACCACCAGCTCAAGAGTACTGCAGATCTAAGGATCTCATTAACCATTAAGGCATGCAACTGTGCCACCACTCCCCTCAAACCATTAAATTCTCTGCAAAATAGTAACATAAAACAGCACCAGGTCTCCAGCAGCACAGTCCTTAGCAGAGGGATAGTCAGACACATTTCTGGAACTGTGTCTTGTGGCTTAACTCCCTTTGAGTTCTTTTCAGTTTAAGATCAGCTGCACTGGAACATACCAAATGTTTTTAGTCCAATAACTCATCTCTTACAGGGAACAAAAGTGGATGAAGTGGGAAAGTATAAAAACAGGATGAGCACATGAGGATGTTCCAAGCAGACTCTGAGCACCTTGTTCATTTGTTGCTGAAGTGCTTTCCAATGTTTCTCTGCATTCAAAAACATTTATGGAAGGAAGCAAGGCTTGAGGATGTTTGTGTGCCTCACGTAGCAAAGGTGCTGTCATGCCTCCAGCACTGAGTCCGAAGGACTCTTACAAAAGGGAAGTGCTGCAGGGAAAGATGTGAAGGCTGACACCAGGAGAAAATCAGGGCATGGGCAGGAAGCCCAGCAGGAGTGCAGAGCAGAGAGAAGTGCACTTCCTTGAACTGGGGGCTGCAATTAGCAGGAGAGCCTGCAGCACAGCCAAGTCAGCACCTACACAGCCTACTAAGCATGTCCCTGGCTTCCCAGGGACAAACAACCTGACCATTTACTGCATCTCCCCCACCTCACATCACCTCTCAAACCTATTCAAACATTTGCCAGAGAGACTGCAGAGGTCTGCTACCTCTTCCTTCCTGACAAAGACAGCTCACTCACAAAGCACATGGTATTTCCTTACAGCTGCATTTCCTCCATAGGAGTTTGGGGAGTGAGCTGCTTTGGTCTGCTGCTCCTTCAGCAGATAATGCCTGTTATTTGATACAGACAGTGACATGTTAAATGTCCATTTGGAGAAAGCCCAATAATTATGAGTTTAGCATTTAGAGAACAGTCATCAGATAGCACAGTCCATGCCATTTCTGGCAGGAACCTGAAGGGCATTTCTACTGCATCTGATGTCCCTTGTTGGAATTGAGTTTCAGAGTACACACGCAGCTTTTCATTGGCAGATGATGAAAAACAATGGCCAATTACTTTACTTAGACTTTACTCAAGGGAGAGATTTTCCCCATTACAATCTGAATAAAGTTCCAGAAGTAGATGCCACAAACTACTTGAAAGTACATACTTGGAAGAACAGGTCAGCACCAAGTAAGTGTTTATTTCAAATTACAACAATTCTGATACATCTTCCACTCTCATGTGTAAATGCAAGACCTAGCAAGAGTGAGTGCCTCTGCCTGTCAGATGTCTACACTCAAAAAAAAGACTCACTTGAGAAAGGGAGGGTGTGTCTTTTTAGGCAACAGATGCTAAAAAGAGTACAGTTTCAAAAAATAGTGTTTTCTTACTTGCTAACGTTAACGCCTGCATCTCTGTAAGATCCCCATCTTAAACCAGAGACTGCAAACACAGGCTGCTCCTTTTCTCCCTGTAAAGAAAAATAAACATTGCAAAATTGTTTTCTCTTACCTTGTTTCCAACTTTATTCTCTGAAGTTGGAAAAACAGCATTCTACATAAAAAACTTCTGTTATATTTCTACACAGAAATTTAACAGAAGAGGTATGAGAAAGAGCTAACAGCAATAAAGCTTAGCAGAATTTAAGCATTGTACATTCCATCTGTCCAGGAAGGAATATAAGAGGTGAAATTTTGAACAGGTAGCCTGTGTTTGACTACACACCCAGCAATGGCCTTTTCATTTTGTGGATTTGACTGTTAGCCAAAATCAAGGAGCTCTGCACAGCGACACAACGCTCTCGCTGCAGAAACGTCCATTCTACAACTGAACAGAAAAATAATATTCAGAACCCATATGAGGCATAATCAAAGGTTTTCCCATTTTGCATTTTTCAGTTGGTCAAAGAAAGCTATTAACTTCACAATACACATAAATGCATCAAATCAGCAGACAGCTACTGCTATCTCTCACCATTGCCACAGAAATATCACTGTAGTAAGTTTTGTATTCATCAATACTCTCTGAGTCTCAAAGAAAGGTAATGTTGAGGCATTCTAGTGTTTTCTTCTGTTTAGATTGTCTGATGCACTAGCACATGGTGGAGAAATGACTGCCAGCAGAACTGCTGATATCATAAACTAAAATTCATAACAGCAATACACAGAGGAAAACCAGTTCATGTAAACATAAAACCACGAGAACAGGAAAGTTTAAGGAATGCTGGGTTCCAAATAAGTAGTAGTTTTCACCTTGATCTGCAAGACATCAAGTGGAACTGTCTCTCCTTTCAAAATGGCCAATGTAGCATTAGTAATATGTCTGCAAAACAAACAGGAAAAAAGCAAAGGAAAACAAACAGGAAGAAAGGAAATGAGTAAGCTTTAAAATTACTTTTTTTCCAGCAAATTCCACTATGAGTCCAGGCTGGGCTTTTTTTCAGCAAAACTAAAAACCCCAGGGAAACGTGCTGCACTTTACTGAAATCAGAAAGCATAATGGGTGGTTGCAACACATGACAAAACCTAACAAAGAGCAAAATACATAAAAAGCAAAAGGAAAATATCAGCCAAAGCTTTTGAGATACTCCTCCTTTTTTAGCTAACCTGGCAGGTCAGAGGACAACTGTGCTACCTCTGTGAAACTGTGTTTCAGATACTTAACACACTAAGGACCCAAATCATGGTTTTATTTTAGTGGTAGCAAGTATTACAGCCTGGGAGAGAATGGGACAATTTGACTGGTCTCAACTCACGTGTCTGAGATTGAACTGCATTAGTATGTGCTAATTTATTTTGAAGTTTTTAATCAACATAAATCTACCTATCAGCAGTGCCTGTATCATTTAGGTCTCCATTACGTTGTGGACAGTAGCCAGGGGACTTTGTCATTTCAAGCTGTAAAGATTTTGTAACCAAAATGTCTAAGTCCAATAAATAGTCTATGTTCAAACCTTGAAGCATTTACTTGATTGAAACCCCCTCCTTGTTTTCAAAGTTGGATAATACTTTATAGTTTCCACACTGCATACATTTCCAGTGTCTCAGCTGGACAAGGAAAAAATGCAGTTTTCAGATCTAGCCCAATACTCATGTGGATCAGTGGGACAAACTGCCCTTGGTTTCATCAGGATTACAACACTGAGACAGATAAGGAAGCTGTTCTTCCCACAGCCCATCTTCTCTCCCAGTTCTTATCTTTCTTTAAGACCTTCACAGTTCCTACACTCCAAAGTAAAAGAGTGCTGAAGGAACCAAAGCTCAAATATTTCTCTGAAAAATATCACTTCTGCACTTCTTAGCTCAGGTTCTGTTACTGGTGCAGGTTGTTCAGCAGCCTATTGACCAAATTACCTTCAACTTCACCAGTGTGCTGCACAGTCCCACCTGCACAGCTCATTACCTTGGGACAAGAAGATCATCCATTTCAAACAGCTTCTTTAGAACCCAAACATAAATTATTATTTTAATCTTAGCTGCTGATTACAGCCTTGTCCACCTTTCTGAGCTTCAAAGCACCCTGGCAGTTTCAATGTAGGAGTTATGTCAGTTGACTTGTGGGGTTTATGTATGATGGATACCAGCAAGGGTTCCACAAAGAACAATGTACATGAGTTACTGGGAGAGTGTGAGTGTAAAGATTTCAGGATCAAGAAGAAATATATGTATTATTGTGAGAGGAGAAGAAGGGAAAATTTGAAAAGAAATGAAGTGTGAGAAAAAGATTATTTGACTCCCTTTTCTCTTTGTAAGTGGACAAAACAGTCCTGCAACAAACTGAACTTCAGGCAACAGGTATCACCAGACTGGATCATATCCAGGATGCTGAAGATAAGAGCTGGGTAGTTGGATTGCTGCCAGCATCAGTCCCATCATAGGGAAAAGTCAGTCCTGCCCTGCAAAAGTCAGTAATGGGATCCAACCTATCTCAAACTGTTGTATGCCTTACTCTGCAGGCCCTAACAAGCCTATAGGTGGACCAGTTTCAAGAGTTTTTAGACTGGAGAAGGGCCAGAAAGAGGACGTATTTTTGGCTTATTCTGTCATATCCTTGCTATATCCTTGTCATACCCTTTCTGCTACTCCGAAGAGGCTGATCCTTTTAATCCCTTTTCCTTTTTAAACTCTGAGCATCACACGATCACAGAGAAATTAGCCACAGCAAATGATTTCTAATAATACATACATTTCCTTCTTTTAAGTTTTAGACAGTTTTTGGAAGTCATTAACTCAGAAAAGTCCAGAGAATCATCAGGCTCTGCCCAGAGACTGCCAACTTCTACGTAACACAGAAGAAAAAGAAAAGCATCAAGCTACCAAGAAGCACTGCTCCTTGAAAACAAACAACTGTTTCAGAAACATAGCATACTTACTGGACTTGATTCGTGCTCTCAGGGTACAGTGTGTGGCTCAAACTGCAAGTTTTTCCAAGGGGTATGAATCCTATAGGAATCTTACTGAAGGCAGCCTGAACACATAAGGAGAGTAAATTAGCATTTGCATGAAGCTTCCTGTGTGGAGATCACAGCTGTGTCTGGCATCACCCCTTTGGCACTGAGCAGCCAGGCACCTCCTCACACAATGACTCAGAACATGGCACCCAAATCTGTGAAGCCACCACTGCCAACTGGGTACAAAGGAGCTCTCTGTAGTCATTAAGAGCATTGTTACATGCATTTTGGCAGCCACATCCCAACTAATGCATGGATTCTGTCAGCAATCTGCCATCTTTCTTAATACTGATGGTGCCATCATCACAGGCTCTGAATCCCATTTACCACCGCAGAAATCCCCCTCTGACAGAGTAACCTTGCACAGCAAAGAGATTTTCTCACTTAAGGAAGGAAATTAATTGATTCCTCTGCCATCCAAATCACGAAGCAGCAGAAGGTCGGATTTTTGGAAGTCACTGACCACGTTATTTTCCTGTACTGCTGTTCAGCAAAAGGGCTTGCTGAAGGAGCAGGTTATTACCCTGTACCTCACCTTAAACCTGGCTTCTTGAAGCGTGTCACAAACCAGCGTGAAGTGCCCCATCTCCCAGCGCCCCGCGCCCCTCCCAGGCCATGCTGCCAGCAGCACCGGGACACAGCCGGTGCCCTCGGGCATTCCGTCTCACTGCCCCGCCCTCCCCGGCCGTGCCCGTGTCACAGCGAGCCCAACGCTCAAACACCCTGCTCTCGTTTGCTGCAGCACTGCTTTACAGCCTGCAGAGGAGAGGCTGCTCGCAGCTCCTGCAGTCTAGCTCTGCTCCCCCGGCTGCTAGGAGCAGGGCTTCTGGAACACCTTGCACAGGTTCTTCGGCAGGGCACAGTGGTGTGACATCCCCGAGGGAAAAGGGAAGCAAGGCACAGAGAGAGGGAGCTCGAGTGCAGATCTCTGCTCTTACAGCGACGTGAAGGACAAGAATCCCTTGGCCAAAGACAAAGTGACACAGTGGCAGTACTACAATGCAGTATAATTGTGCTGGATGCAGAATTTCCTACACTACTGTAAAACTATCCAAGCTACATCAAGATAAGAAGCCAAAAAAATCAAGAGAAACTAGCCAGTAAAGCCAGAAAAATAAAGAGAAACTAGCCAGTAAACTAAACTTTTCTTCCACTATTGACAGATTGTAAAACTCTCAGGATCCAACTATAATAATATTAGATTTAAAACAATGATGGCTCAGGATAGATATAACTAGCCTTCCTTTAAAAATATTGACTTGATTGCAGAGTTCCCCTTGTCACATTCACACAAATCAAATGCCTAAACAGATACAATTCTATCTGCCAAGGGTATCATCATAATCTTGTCTGGATCATTTAATTGAGTTTTTGCCAGCTCCTGCCAGAAGGTTTTGGGAACAATGATTCCCTCCTTTCTTTAATAACACTGTCCTTCCACTTTAAAAAGAAAAATCTCTCACATTTTCATTCAGAGTGATCCACCTTGAGAGGTTAAAATTTGCTTAGTTCAGCCATCTGCATAGGTAGGAATGCACTGCTTGAAGAAACAGCAAAGCAACCCTAAAGCAGTAGGAGCATGACCATAACTAAATTTGGTTTTAAGCCTGTACAAATACAAGAAAAACATGTACTTTTGCCTAATGCTTCTGCCAAACAAAGTGGCATGCACAGCTGGTCCATGGGTCTTTGAAAATCGAGCATTTGGCTTCTTCACAATCCCTGCTCTGATGCTGGAAAATTCCCAAAGCCATGGCTTGGGAGTCACTGCACTCCCTCAGAAAGGGAACAAAGAACAACAGGCAGCATTGCAGGACAGTAGCCCAGCTGGATTGCTGCACAGCAAGCTGGCTCCAGAGCAGTGAGCAATGCATTTGCTGGAGGCAGCTGAGGCCAAGAGATCACAGTGGATGCACAAAACACTCCAAGAAATAAAGACAGTTTTTAGAATGACATCTTCTCACCTCATCTGCTCTACGGAGAAGTCCAGTTACAACCTGAAAAACATGGGAAATGTTCAGCTCAAAGAATTTTTCAGTTACAGTAAAAAGCTATGAAATTCTTTACCATGTGTACTCTTTGAGAAGATTTAAGAAGCAGCTACAGTTTAGCACCTTTACATGGGAAAGGAGGAATGTTCAGCCTGCAAACATGTTGGAAACAGCAGGCTTATAAGTGTGCCTGAGTACATGCTGGCACCAAAACCAATCCCAGTGTAAATGTTTTAACACTGAATGATGCTCTGCATAATGCAAAACCAGCACTGGTCAATGCAATTAACAAAAGGCCAGAACAAACTTGCAGATGTTTTCTGATCACTTTCTCTTAAGGTCATTGCATTCATTTAGCCATTCTCTTACGAAATCAGTAGTTAGCAACCAGGAACTGCTTGAATAAAATATAGTCTTGAAAAAGAGAGTATCCCCCAGTTCTGCTCCTGTCATTAATCATCTTGACAACAGGCATTTATTAAATATGTTCTATGCTTTGTTATCATTCCCACGTAATTTTTAAATTATCTGATTCCCACTTAGCAAAATATGCATTCCTCTTGGGGAGTATATAGAAAGGCAGGAACTTTGAAAATCAAACCATTACAACCACATCACGTAGAAAGAAAAACTTAGAACCATGTCCCTCCAAAGAGCTTGCTCATTCTAGAATAAAGTTCTGGAAGACAGTTATGTCACACACTCTTTTTGCCCCCACTCCTATCATCTCTTTAAGACTAACACCAATGAGCAGAGTGTTCTGTCCCCAGATTATTATAATATTTACTGAAAACACAGATATTAAACTGGACAGATGTCTAGGAACAGTTGTTATGATGCTGCTACATTGCACAGACTCAATCTTCTTGCCCTCAGCCCAATGACAATTCTCAACAAAGCAGGCTCATGCAGTACCTCTTGGACTGTGCCATCTCCTCCTGCAATAATGATCAAATCCGTGTTCTCCATTAATTCCAGAAGTTTTTTTCCTTGTCCCTCATAATCAGTCTGAAGAAACAGAGAGCCAAACATGAGGACTCAAATGACTATTTTTAATGTATCCCTTTTATAGAAAAAAGAATCATCTATCCATCTGGTTAATAGTTATTTTTATCCAGGTACACAGTACTGTATATTATTTAGATTCAGAATTTTTTTTCAACTTATAAAACCAGTTTAATGTATAATATAAAAAGTACAAGTAAACACACACACAGAGGTTAAATGAAATATCAGAGCAAATCTTACTCAATAGATCTAGAATACCACAGCAATCATCTTATTTCCAGGTAATATTACATTGAAACAAATCCAGAAGCCAACCACCCGCAGAGAAATTCCCACTATTTTTAACAGCCAAACTGCTCAAGTGCTTCTCCTGAAACACAGCATCAACTACATAAAAGGCCACTGCCTGACAGCCACTGACAATGGATTTAGCAGTAAACAGTACTGACTTTTTAAATCATCAAAACTGTTTTCTACAAAATTAAAGCCTTTTACAGAACCATCTCAGCCTCACTTCCTTGCCCAGCCCTGTTTTGCCAGCTTGTCAGGTCTGACGCTACCAAGCATCAGTTTTAAGTCTTGCAAAAAGATTTCTTCTCTTAGGGTGGAACTAGGTATTTTTAATGAGCAGAGAAAAGGATTAATAAAACCAGCATTTTAATACTAAACCTTGTGGAAAAGATTACAAGACAGTAAGATGCCTATCAGAGTACTTTGCTGTTAGGACACACTGACTATTATGCAATCCACATATCACAGCCTCAAAAAAACCTGCAGAAATATCAGAATCCCTTCAATGTTTCCTTGTTCTTCTCTTTCCAAAGAAAAACTGTTCATTCATTTACACCATTTAGAGCTCAGCTTTCTGCTTTTGTGGTAGGAATGCTGAATTATTTGGAGAGACACAGAAATAATTTCAATGTAAAGACAAAAGGTGATTTTCTAAAATTAATCTGGAACAGTTCAACTGCATGTCAAAATTCCTTAGTTTTCAACTGAAGCTTCAAGTTCAGGCAGAAATGACAAATTCAACAGCAATGGGCATGCACTACTACCCAGCACTCAAATATTTAGAGAGTTTCTCTCAAACATGAATTATAGAAGGGCTGCTTTAGACAGACAAACAAGCATATGTACTGCTTTAGCTGAAAATTAAAATCTCACTACACTGTGAAAACTAACTGTGAATTAAAAAGATTAGGTATCGACTTAATATCTCAGTATTTATTTCTTCCTGTAAGATGTCTGCAGGACAACTGAGAATTCCAAATGCATACAGATTTGAATTTCAATTCTTCAAGAGGAGAGAGAAGAGCAGTCAATATTTCTATAGTAGCAGAACCTATCAGTTCTTACCTTAACCACAGTTACATCCAAGCCAGATAAGTGCAAAATTGGTGCAGCATTCTTTTCAAAAAGGTTCCCAGCTTTGCTAGAAGTAACAAAGTAAAAACTGTTTAATGAGTCTTGTGGCTAAAAAAGACAAATTAAAAATGAAAGAAACAAATAAATAGCAAGAAGAAATCTACTTAAAACCAAGCATTCAATCTCCACAATCAGTCACTCAACCTGACAGTCAGGAAAGATGAGATTTCATGTGGTTCAAATGTATTACATTTTTAGTCTCATATCTCAGATGTCAGGGTTTTGTTGCAGTTTTAATAAATGCACAAGATGCTATCTAACTTTTGCCAAAAATAATTTTAAAAACCCATTAAAACAAATTAGGATTTCCAGAAAGAAATTTATGAGAAAATGCATGACTCACAAAGCACCATGTAAGGTCCATGTAGGCTTTAAGAAATATTTTAAAAATCCCAGTTATTTATTACTGCATATTATTAAATAAAGTTAGAAGCAAAACTCTATCTGACCTTTTTTTGTTACAGGACAGATAATGTTATGCCTCTCATTTCATAATAAAATAATTATATCATTAACTATAAATTGTTTACAAGTAGAAACATGAGACTTGATTAATACTGTGCATCTTCCAGACTCACAAAAGCATGTGAATCCAAGCACTTCCATGTCAGCTATAATATTCCCCTCATATTGGTAGTAACAACTGTCTGCCCCTCCACAAAATGCAACTATTCCAAAGCCTAGCTGATCAGCAGAAACAGACACACCACATCCAAGATTATGGTTTGTCTGCTAATGAGCTCATAAAAATAGCAGCCGACCTCTTCCAGGAGTCTTGCTCCAAGCCCATATTTAGCCTCTCAGTTTGTGGGCACATCCCTTTCAAGGGCAGGTTCCCACAGAAGTAAGATCACTTCTTGCCAACTTTAAGCCTTGAAGCAATCAAGGTCATCTCTTATTTCTATAGTTTTTGAGGATGGAAATACATCACATGCAAAAGTTTGGAAGGAATACAAAGAAATTCTACATACGAGGGAAAGACAAAGGCCAAAACACAGGATTAGAGAAAAAGAATAATATATGTTTAGAAATCATTCTTCCACCTCAAGGAAGTGTTTCTCATCCCAGTATTTTTGGTGAAATAAAGCTTGGCATAGTTGCATAGCGCCAGCTTGGCATCAGAGGGAGGCAAAAATGAGCTCAAAAGTCTGGCTGGCTTTTAAAGTGGATAGGAGAGCAAAAAAATGCAGAAAGAGTGGCCCAAATGAGAGTGGTGGGAAGGGGGGATTTTACCCTCTGCAAGCTGCTGGGTTGAGGAAGACTGTTGCTTTCTTCAATGGCATAGTGGCAGGGATCAGCTGGTTGCCAAAAGCCTAAGTAAGAGAAAAAGAGCAAGGCTCAGTTTATCTTTTAAGCACACTGCTAAAACAGTTCAAAATAATGCATTTCTGCAACTGTCAATGGGCTTTCAAGCCTCCTGACATTCAAATGACTTCCATCTTCAGCCATTGTACAGGTCTCATTCAAGGACCTGCACTCTTAGCAGCAGCTCACATCACTGTCATAAGTTCTCTTTAGCTCACTTTTACAATTCCACCACCATTTCGTTTTTGTCAACCTCTGGTTTTCTGCAATGGGCAGAGATCCAGGGAGCTCTCCTTGACTCCAAGGTTAGTGGATTTTCTTTCCTTATGTAATTTTCATACACCTGGCCTGCCACCTTCTTTCTGCATTCTTTCCAACTTCTGAACTGTAATTCCTCTAACTCTTCTACTCCTTTTAGTATCTTCTATGCCTCAGTTTTTGAAGACAGGAAAGATAATTACAAGAGAATCTGCCTTGACCTATAAGCAAGTCCACTGTTTCTTACACTTTTTTTAAACTAATCTCTTTCTATAAAAATCACTTAATTCCTCTTCAACTTTTAATCCAATTCTGAAGGGGTGTCTCGATTTTAAATTCTTTGAGAGTTCCTCCACAAAGCCTCTTGCACTCTCTACCTACTTCCAAAGCTGTTCAGCACAGGCAAGGAAATGCAAAACTTCCATGCCTGTTACATCTGCTCTGTAAGCCTCTAGGTCACTTAAAGGCATTCTCACTAACACACCAAAGCAAACTGGATTTGAACACAAGAATACAAGGTATTCTGCAATACCATCCAGAAGCCCCAGAAAGAGTAGGAACCAAAGACTACTGTGCTGAACATGGCCCAGTCAACTGACCCTGGGTTTTTTTCCCCCTTTACCTTGAAAGTTAACCCCCTAGCAAGAATTTTTATATTGAAAGAGGTGATACTGTACACAAAGAACAGTACATGTTAGTGTTGTTAGCTGTTCAAACTTATCATTAATTCCACTTGCAAACTATGCTCAGGAAACCTCAGTTTAGAAAAGGGTACAGCTGGCTGTGCTGCTTAAAACATCTGAATTTCTTCTTCAGAAAAGAAAAAGGATGAGAGAAGTTGCTAAGAGTAAAGAAATCTTCAAAGAAAGTGAAACAAATCAATAGCTCTTAAGCTTTACTCAAAGATCAGCTGGAAAACAGACCAACTTATTATATTGCAATTGGTGGGTGGGAATTGGGGAATAGGGGACCTCTAGCATGTTACAGCTGTTAGAAACAACAAATTATTTGCTTAGGGGGCACAATATGATTTGCATGCTCCAAACAATCTAACAAGGCTCTAAACAACCCAACAAGGCTCATAAAGATTTTATTAGTAATGACATAATTGCTTCTTTATGTAATATACTTAGACATTTATGTTACATACAGGGGCATTTCTAAAGCAAATGCTGATCTGTAAGACAGGAATTAAAAAAATAATAATGTAATATTCTAGAAGTGTTTCAGAGCAGAACATAAGTAAATACAACTAAGATAAAAATGGTTATTAAATATATATAGGAGGGTATAATTCAGGTAAGTCAATGCCTTTTTCACTTTCTGGTCAAGTGCACACTTCTAGGTATTGTATTTCTGGACTTCTAAAATGAGAATCACTATTTCACAACTTTGAAAAACCCTTTTATACAAAGTTTTTATAGTGCTTTATCAATATCAGCAAAGACACTACATTCTTTTACAGAAAATTATCCTTTGAGTGAATTGAAATTCCTTTGAGTGAATGGTCTGTCAGCTAAACAGCACCTTTTTAACACATGCCCAGAGTTCAGCAACAAGGTCAATCAGCAAGACTGATTTGCCAAGGAAGTCCAAGTCAGCTGACTTATTCCAGAGACAGAGGTGTAAAATGTTAAAAATATGATTAATGGGTTCTTTATTATAGAATTTTTCCATAATCATTTGCCACACCAGGACTGTCACCATAAACTGGTATTTAAATTCAGATACACATGGCAGATCCTTTGCAGGAAATACTGCTGTGGTGGACACTTTCTCATGAAGGCAGCTCCCTCATCAATTTGATAATGTAGCAGGCTTAAAAATCTAAAAATCCAATATAAAAATGGTAAGAACTTCACACACACTTCATTCAGACTAAACTTTTTCTTTGGTGAGTTTGCCTCTATTTTTTTCCAATACTTATATACAGCACTATAAAAGCAAGTGGCATTTTCCAAACAATTTTAGATTGTTGTTATTCTGAAGAACATACCAGACACTTAATGCCTTAATGCAGTACTGCTGTGTGTTTTCAAGCACTATTTGGCACTGACACATCAGTGAGACTGGAAATTGCAGCAAGAATTGATTACTAGGCTTTCTGGTTCATTCCTTTCTAATGCAGGAGTCTTCTGCAGGACATTTTCCCAGGCTTTAACCACTAAAATTGCAGGAAGCTCTACTGACAGTGCTTTTGTATTTTCATTTGTAAGAATAAGCCATAATGGAATAGAACCTGTCACTTAATAACTGGATTTAAGAAACTGGAAATCCAGGATTTCCACAACTGAACTATCTGCTGGTACCAGTCTTTTCCTTAGCACTTATACATTTTGACAATACACACAAATCCCTTCATCAGCTCCTTTTGAAAATTTTGGTTTAATTTGGTCAGCATGCTTTAAATACTGATGTATTAATGGCTATTAATTGTGATATAAAAAACTTCTATCACTTTGTTATTATGCAGTAAAAATGAATATTGAAACCATAAGACTCTGAAATTACAAGTATGGTTTATGAAAGCACTATTTTCAGGGAAAGATTTTCCTTGTTTTTTCATGAGCAGTAGAGTTCCCTTACATCTATTCTGGCATCAAGATCCATTGCACAAGACAAGTTCCTATGAAAATCTTTGAACAGCAGACAGGCTGAAATTGGGATAATTCAGGTGCACAACGCTTCTCTACTGAGAAAAATAATTTTCACCATTCTACTCAGGCCCCAGAACATAGCAATGATGGGAGCAGTGTCACACCCTGCAAAATGTTGACGATCTCTCATCAAGAAGCAGGTTTAGAATAAATTTTATTTGTGGGAGGTAAAACCTCTTAAAATCCTACAGAAGTGATATCAACCATGGGCAGCAGCACTTACACCTCCAGAAGACTGCTTATTAAGGACAAGATTTCTTTGTGGGAATATCAGAGTATGGGAGTTTGTTGACTGCTGTTTGCCACAAAACTATGAAAAGCAACAGGGAGAGGGTAACTTTCCCCCCACAGGGCAGTGGCCCTCTTGTCACTGATCAGCAACCAGGCTGTCCCCATTCAGTTCCTAGTACAGGGGTCCCAAAAGAGCTGGGTCAGTCACCCATCACAGCTGGCATCCCTGATAAAGTCACTCAGGGTTAAACAGACAAGGGCAAGGTCTCTGCAGCTGAGCACTAACACTGAGCAGTTTGTGCTGCTTCTCCCCAGACTACACCCCCCTGGTGGGGCTGGGATTTCACTCTTACCAACAAATCATCTTCCTACCAGAAGTTTACAGGCACAGAGCAATTGCATGTGCAGCAAAGGAGGTCTGGGTAGCTCCAGCAGTGACTCAGATCACCCCAAGGATAACGCTGCACTCCCCTGCAGCAGCAGCCAGGACACACAAGGGGCAGTAGCCCCTGTGCACCCCTGGGCAGAAGGGAAAGAACACAGATGGCATCGTTATAAGGCTTGTCACATAGGAAAGGCCTGCTGGGAAAATCTCAGGAGCCCTGCACAACCAAGATAAGAGGGAGATTTTAATCTAATTTTATTACTTTAAAAGGCATTACCTGGGCTTCTTGGCATGCAGCTCTTCGTAGCAGGTTATCGCTATCAGGTAAGACAGAAAAGAGAGGGGACATTATGCTGTGTAAGTTCAAAACAATTTGCTCATTTTTAAAATGTAGGTACATACCCCTTCTACACACAGTTTGACAACACTGAAAAAGAAAGAAACCCAAAACGTTTTAAGGATAAAAACATCCCCATTTATGCACACATGCATATTCTTTTCTGCATGTGCACACAAACATTCTTTCTACAGAAAAGAAAAGCAGAAAACAAAGACCAAGATGCCAAGTGTGCTGAGATTACATAAGCTCTGGCACACTGTGCAACTGTGATTTATTTGTTAAATTGCCACATAACCGTATCCCAGAGCTCAGGGGTGGGTTTTTCCAATGTTCTCACTGCCTGGTGTTTACACTGAAGGTACTTACCATTCTGGCAGTGTAGAAGGGCTCTAGAGAGGACTTAAGTCTTTGTGCATTACAACTGTGAACTCCCCTCTCCATCAGTTTGCAAGCCAAACACACATTAATGCAGCACCTCCCACCCACCTAGGTCTGAGCACGGCCCAAAGCAGTACCTCAGAGAGGTGGAAAACACTCATCTGATTAAGTGAAGTGTAAAAACAAAAGAGAGATGGTCAGTGTTAGATATGTCACAGATGGTCTTTTCAGAAATACATTCCTGACTTGTCATTGGCAAGCAGGGTATATAGACAGCAAGCACTGGAGACAGTGTGAGTGAGGAATGAAAGCCTATTCCTTAGCCAGCCCCAAAAATGCCCTATTTCCCCTTGCAAAACAAAATGGCAAGTACTGTTCTGCTGTGCCCAGTCTTGCCTGTACTCTAGGTACCAACACTCTCCATCCTTCAGCTTGTCCTTGCCAATACCTGGCAAGACCATGTATTTCTGTCTCAAAATATCACATACAAAATCCCCACTTACAGACAGCATACCAAAACAAACACTATATCCACTGAAAGGATTAACCTTTTGTCTGTCAACCAGACAAAAACAGGTGGCTGGGAGAACAGCACACTTCTGCCTCGAAGTGTGGCTCATCAGGCCAAACCCTGCCATGGAAATGGCAGAAGAGAAGGCAAGGCCAAACCCAAGTGCCATCTATTTGATTCCACTGGTTTACAGCATTTACCTGACACTGAAAGTTTACAGCATTTATCTGACACTGCTCTTTTTGGCATCACCAAGAGATGCTGCAATGCCATAAAATGAGAAGTATGGTGACTTCAGGTGAGATACAAAATTGGGTTCTGAGAAAATAACTACGGTATAAAAGCCACAGATATATTCCTGGTAATAATGAAAAGACAAAGGAAGAGTTCAAGCATGGAAAAAGAAAATACGTGAACAATAGCTCATCAGGATAACAAGTAACTTGAATGTCTGCAAAAAAATTCCTCAGAGGCATGCTGTCATATTTGGTCCTTAAAACCAAAGGAGTAGATAATCTGTATTAAGCACCTGCAATATCACTTAGAGGAGCTGTTGCCTTGGGTTTGGTTGCAATAATATGATGGAAAAGCATTGGTTTCTGCAAAGGCTGCTGTTCCAAGCTTTGCAACAGCAGTGTCACAGCTAACTCCAGCTCAGTGAAGGCCGTGTGACAGGCTGAGTCCACGCAGGGCATGAGCCCTCACACAGGGACACTCCCCCCCTCAGTGACTACGTGTGGCCAAAGCAAACAGAAAATAATTGCAATTTCAATACATAATAGGATATCAATAGGATATCACTGTCAAACGATGGCCACACAGTTGATGTCTTTGAGAAGTATTGTCCTAACCTTCTGAACAAATGCCAGCCAAACCCACATGATCTGTTTATTTCACATTGATGCTATTTTATTCAGAAGTCAAGCTCTGTCACACTGATGGCTATTCTGTTTTCCTGGTGCCCTGGTGCAGCTTTATGCTGCAGTGTTAATTGCCTTTAAAATTATGTCCAGCAACACTTTCCAAATGCAACCAGAAGATACTGTGCTCTCCTTCTCAACCTCAAAGATCCTCAAAACTGTCAAGAATTCACCTCAATGAGTCTTACCCATAAAAATTAAGCTTGACAGTTTAGATGTCAACATTTATGCTGATTTTTTCCTGCATTGAAGCACTTAAAGAGATAGAAGAAGCCTACTTTGACACTTACCATTTTGGAGTCAAAGGAAAAGTTTAGATTCTGAGAGAAGAATCATTTGCCATCCAGCAATTTCCAGGTGATTTGTCTCACTTGTCCAGCAGCACAACACCCAGAATCCCATACCATCCCAGCCATACTCATAGGATTTCCACTTAATTCAACTGGGATATTTCAAAGACATCGGAGTTCGTCAAGGATGCCCCAAGTTTGGTTTAAAGATGCCAGGTAACAGGAATGTTTTTATTTCCTTAAAATATTATGTCAACACTTAACTAGCTTCAAACTCCAGAAGAAACAGCACAAGTGCACTCACAGGGATGCATCTGTAAGAACAGCAGTCCTCCTCCTGCATGACAGCTCAGTTGCATTTACTCACCTCACACGGCTCACCTAAAGTACCCCAAGTGGGCCTTCAAGTCCTCTGCAGGTCATAACAATCTATAAATAGAGCTAGAAAAATGTGAAAAAACAGCTAAAAGGTAACTTCTTAAAGCCTTCTGCCGCAGCATGTTGTCATTCTCAAAACATGACTGCTCACCAGCTCCCAGAGAAGATGAAACTTTAATAATAAATATAAGATTTTGTTGACTTTTTGGTACTTTAGTGTCTACTGTTGGGTGGTAACAAAGCCTTTTCAAGAATGCTCAAACGTGAGCAGTAGAGGCTGAGGGAAATTGCTCCACTGCCTTAAAGAACGCACAGAGATTTCTTCTGACTTGCACCATATCCACAGCAAACTAAAAATCAATTTTTAGTTTACGTTTCCCCTAAGGGCTTATCTACACAATTCAGCCTTAAAGCCAAGCAGACAGGCAGTGTTGCATCTGCTGGCAGACTCGGGGCTGTCTTCCTGCTGTGAGAATTAAGCATCACACAGCTTACAGCTGGGCCAACTTGCTTAAGCAGTAAAAAATTGGGAAACGGAGAGGAACAAACAGTGGCAGCAGGGTATGGGACAAAGAGGCTGTCCTAGGCTGAACCCACAGACAGAACATTCCCAGCAAAGCCTCAAGGCTGGAGCCACAGCAGCACAGACTCTGTGGAGAACAGAGCAGGCTCACACCAAAGAATGGAACCAAGACAGAAAGGACACAAGAGTGACTGTGCAGAGCTCCCCACGGCCCTGCCGTGCCAGGCTGCCAGCACACAACATCTGTATGACTGGACAGGGCTGAACTCTCTGCAACACCCCCACGGCAGGACAGCTGGCCACTGCTCCTGACCTGAACCTTTTCAGCTGCAAAAGGGCATTCACACTCCTACACAAAAGCACCACATTCACACAACTTAGTATGGACGCTCCTCAAGATGAGGCTCCTGTGCCCAGTGTCAGCAGAAGCCAGGGTGGAAAGGACAGTTCCCACGATGAAAGGTCACCCAGGGCAGCAATGAATGCAACAAGCAGCAGACAATGAAGCTGAACTGAAGCTGTTCGAGGCTCTCAGCTGCTGCAAGGCTCTGTCTTAGAGCCAGCCAAAGCAACTCCCCTAAAAATGATCACACTACAAATGTAAAAAGCAGCTCAGGATCCCATTCCAAAATGGGTTATCAGCATTAAATCTAAGACTATTAAATACAAATATGGAGAAGCCTAAAAACTTTAAAGTTCAATGTCTGCATCAAAACACAGAGTTTTGTGAGGAGAAACTTGACCAAAGCTGTGCACACAGGATCAGTCCTCAGGAGCTGTATCAGAACTCCTGAAAAAGATATTATCTTAGCAGAGAGCTTTTTTGGCTGCTTCTAATACAGCAAGAGCACAGAATCCTCTTTACTGGATATTAGAATTTACTTCCATCTTGGCCTTGGAAGGGCATGAAAGACAAATCTTAGGTTTTATCAGCTTTGCCTAAGACTCTGAATTTATACTCCAGGTTTTTTTGACAAAGTTTTGATGAAATAAAGTCAGCTACTCAGGAAGTATATGCAGAAAGGTGACAAAGTGAGTTATCAGCTCGCAAACACACAGAGACTAACATTCAAATTGTAGATAACAGCACCACTCAGGATTACTGGCAGGCAGTCAAAGGCTCAGGTGCTTTGCCAGCATTTTCTACTGAAAATGTCAATACTTTAACATATACAGAGTAAAACTCAGTATGTGATGAGTCCACTGCCTCAGCAGAATATCCAGGGTCTCCAACCTGACATGGTGATGATCACTTATGCAGTGACATCATGGTAACAGTCTGGTCAAATCTGACAATCAGTTCAGGTGATGTCCATCATGCTGGAGATTTCATTTCTGCTGATTTTACAGAGCTGGTAACTCACTGCACTACCTGGGCATGCAAAAAACAGCTGCAGCTCAGCTCAGGAAAGGTGACCCAGGACATAAAGTTGAGAGGGGATTCCAAACTTGGTGAAAATTTTAGAACAATCTTATGGTAAAGAACAATCTTTATTTGTAATCAACCTCACCTGTGTATGTTAAGCAGAAGGATGTTACTGAGTATGAGCACACATCTGACAATCTGCATAGCCTGCAAGCTTTGATCTAGAGCATTGTGTCCCTTCTACCTGCAGCATGATATGCTATAGATTAAAATGAGCCTAATACATAAATTCATACAATCCAGAGAAATTAAAGACAATCTCACATGCAGCAACACTGAGTTCTCCTCCTGCTTCTCAGACAGCACAAGAGTATTTGCTATCCTAAATGCAAGACAATGGATTTTTAAAACATATTCTTTCATGAGAACAAAAGGAATTTTAAGAATGGCAATGGGGTTCTAGTTAACAGTAGTTCAACCAGGCATAACTCCTATCATTTGACACATTGAAAACCTTTGCCACCTCCTGACTGACCTCCCTGTCAAAGAGGTACCTTCTGTACTATCACATGCTTAGAAGGGCTGAACAACACACAGGGGAGGGGGAAAAAGCAGAAGCTTTCCTCCTTTTATTCCTCCTGCTCATCCAAAACTCCTTACTTTCAAATTAGTCAGTATTTGAACAAACACCTCCCAAACTGAAAGGCTAATACACTGATCCAGAAACTAAATGCTGCAGGAAGAAGGTACCAGGACTAAGCAGCTCCTCAACCTTTTCAGTTCCCACCATCCATAACCTTCAGACCAACCAGGCCAGGATCCATCACACTCCAGTGCCCCTCTCCCCTTTACAGCCCAGAGAGCACAAGGGCATCGGCACCAGGCTCCAGAGCACAGTCTCCAGGGTGTGCAAGGGGGACTCCCACATCCATTTCCAGGCAGGAAAGAGGCACTGGGAACAAGCCTGGAAAAGTAACATTCTTCTTGTCCATATAGCATCCTCCGAAGTCTTAAGGAAGTACTTCAGAGCTCTTCTGTCCCTAGGAGCTTGTAGAGACTGACTACAGAAGAGCTGCCAGTTACCTGCAGGACAGATTGTTATTTACAAGAGCTCCACTTAATGCAGGCATCATGGCTGCTGCATCCAAAAGAAGAAGGAACCTTGTGAAGTCAAAAAAGCAAATCACCTTCTCCTCTGCAAGAGAAATATCTTAGGAAATCCACAAGGACAGAAAGAGGGATGCAGGATGGCAAACAAAATTTTTCTTTGCCTGCAAATAAATGACCAACATCTCAGCTACTTCCAAGAAGTCAGAGGCTAATCTGAAGCAATGCTGTGCTAAAGCAAGGCCCTTCATCAGGAACTTGTGATGCCAGAAACCAAAGCACAAGCCCTCACTACACTTTAAAATGTGTTCTCAAAGGGCAAATGTCAGTCTAGCCAGGTATGGCTCATGCACAGCAATTGAGCCTCTGATGTGGATAACAAGAAGCCTCAGGGCCAACACAGCCCCTTAGAGAGCCTTCACTAACCTCTCCCAGCACTGCCTGTGGCAATCTGTGCACGGGGCAAAAGGCACCTCAGCTCCCCAGCACAACTGGGACACCAACAAAGAAACGGGGAAGAGGGAACGTGCAAAAACACTCACACCAAAAGCCATCCCCACAAGCTGCAGAGAGGGACCCTGGCCACTCCCTGCTGTCCACCTGCCACAAGGTAAGGTCCTCACCGTTCAGGGAGTCTCACAAAGGGCTGCTGAGGCCACCCTTGAATTCTTTTTTACACTCTCGCCATCAGGCTTTTGTTATTCCTTGTTTTCCTTTAACCTGGATAAAACAACTCTCCACAGAGAATGGCCCAGAAATTGCTAAACAGTTGTCAGTGTTTCCAAACTGTTTAAAACTCTGAAAGCAGTAGCTACGGCCTACATCAAAGTCTCACTGAGCTGTCTGTCATCACAGGATTTCCTACCTTGCATTTCCAGGGTTTCCTAAGGAAACGCTGTATTTTCCTTTACAGACAAAAGGGAGATTGGAAAATGGGATATGGAAAATTCTTCTTCCCCCAGTACATCATCTGGGTTAAAGCACCATGACTAAACTTGAGGCAAACAACTCCTATGCACCAAAATTTAGTTACCAAAGATTCCCTTTTTGGTTCTTTGCCTTTCATATTTTCCTCATTATTCCCCATCTCATCACCTGTGGCACACTCCATATTCTCTGTGATCCAAACACAATTTCACCACTACCGCACAAGAAATCAATGTACATCTGAAACCAACAGCACATGAGCACAAGAACCCCCAGACACAAATTTCACCACTACCGCACAAGAAATCAATGTACATCTGAAACCAACAGCACATGAGCACAAGAACCCCCAGACACAACAGACACAAAGGGGACACTGAGCCTCAGTGCTTCAGGTAAGAAGCAGGCAACTAAAGCCGATGTAGCAGGCAAAACAAAGGCTGATTTAATGCCAAAGTCCCTAGGCAAAAGGATGTGAAGAAACAGAATATAAAAACAACGTAAATAGATTTATTTTCCTAACTTTTCCACCGAGGCTTTGGCAGCATTGCATTTTAAGCAGAAAAGAGCACTGTTAAAAACCTGACTAAACAATTAAAAACCATTAAGACAGTGGCAATAAACAGCAGAACCAAAAGTAACAGTTTTAAAAAACAATCTGGCTACATCCACTTTTCAGTCAAATGCATTAATCATAATCTTGAAGGACAAGGATTAAAATATATACTCAGCTTTTTAAAAAAACCCGAATGAGGATTTTACTTACTGTAAGGGACATTTACTCCACATCTAGGCAGTAAGAATGCCACCACTAGATACAACTCACGGGAGGAACAGCTGACAGGCTCCTTCCAAGCTGGGTGGGTGACAACAGCAAAGACCACACCACGGAGGGCCAGCACAAGGCTGCCGGTGCCTCAGGAAAGGGATTGGGGCTTCTGCCACAGCAAAAAGGAGGTGGAAGACCCACGGCACAGACCACCACGTTGGGACGGGGCACGCTCAGCATATCCTGCAGGCCTGGTTCCAGTCACCCGTATAATACAGGCTAAAAGCAAGCTAGCTGAAGGCACACGTATGGCTCATGACACTCTTTCTCAGGTTAGAAGACGGAAAACCTTCTCCTCTCCAGGAGGCCCACCACTGCTCACGCCAGCCAGACATGCCCCAGTTCAAACCTCCCGCCTTGAACCCGCTCCAGTCTTACAACGCGGCCGCCGTGGGAAGGCAGAAAAAGGCACCGAGCTTTGCACGCCCACAGCCGCTGCAGCAGGAGGGAGAGCCAACCCCTCCGGCCGCCGCGGCCCTGCGGGAGGCGAGCCCCGTTTCAGGCGCTCCCCCTCCCTCCATCTCTCCCGCCCGCCTCCCGGCCCGGCCCCAGCCGGCATTACCAGTGCTTCCCATAGAGCCAGTGTCCGCCCCAGCCCAGCAGGCAGGCGCCGAACGTAGATTTCTTCCAGTGGTGCCTGAGGGCCGCCAGCACTTTCGCCATGGCGCCCCGCCGGCCGCCCCCGGCCGCGCCGCCGCTCCCGTGCCCGGCCGGCTCGGCTGGAAACGGCTCCCGCGGCCCCGGCGTTCCGCGCACGCACCGGCCGCACCTCACAGAAAAACGAAAAAACGCCCGCGCATCCCAAGGAAAGGAGTTTTCTCGCTTTCCAGAGTCCCGGCGATCGCTGCCTTGCTCCAGCCCCCGAAAGCACCTACTGCCGTGGGCTCTTGGCTAGCAGCGCTGACGCTGCCGGGAGCACGGGGAGATGGAACGTAGCAGAGGACAGAAGTGACCTGCACCCCCCCCCCCCCCCCCCCAACCATTAAAAACCCCAAGAAAAACCCAAACCTGCCAAAAACACCAAACCCAAATCAACCAAACAAAACCCAACAACAACAAACCCAAGGAAAATCAAAACAGAACTCACAAGTAAAACAAAATCACAAACAAACAAACAAACAAACAACCGAAAATATTCCAGAATACACAGAAGAAATGTTGTCCAGGAGGTGAGTGGGGTTTGCTGTTTAAGCCTAGCCATTGGGATGGCTGTAAGAACCTGGAGAAACGTCTCCAAAAACGTATGGAAAACACCAATATCATGAGGATGCCATGCAGCCATGAAACAGCATGAACATCCTGCTAGGGGAAGGTGGAAACAGCCAAGAGGCAAGATCTGACCTCATCATGGAAAAACTAGTGGTGGTAGCTTCTCCAGCATTAGGTTGTAACTAATATTCTCTATTACTATTTTTTACAAGGTAACCCACCCAGTTGATCAAGGGAAGCCAGTACTGTAATCTTTTTGGATTTCAGTAAAGCTTTTGTCAGGAAAATCCACAAATGCCAGAAGCTAATGTCCAAAAGGAAACAGAGGAGTCCTGCAACTTTATTCGAATAAAGGGAGAGAGTCCACTGGGGCACACCCGCGGGGTTTTCTCTCTCGAGCTTTGGGAGGGCGCAGCCTCCTTTTATCCTGAACTCCCCGGCAGCAAGTTGCCCTCTTCCTTTCCCCACTGGCTGAGGTATTAGGAAGGTACAACCTTCCTGAACTGCCTGCGACATATCCCCCCTCGAACCTGTCATTTTATCCCACAGTTACGAAGCTCAAACCTCTGCAGACCCTTGTTTCTTTCAGCAACCAAACTATCTGGGCTCGGCAATAAACATGCTGCCCAAAGTCGGTAGAGACATTAAGACCCATTTCAAAGACGTCCACACGCACACCTTCACCCATTGAATTGTTTGTAAAGAAATTCCTCTCAAACCCTGCTCTTCTTATTTCTCAATTTGTCTTTACAAACTCTAGTTATTAATAACTTAATCCCTTTTCAACAACATGGAACATATAAAACACCCACTCCCACCTTTTCTATCTCTGGTCCATGTACCAGGCGTGGCAAGTAAATACAGAGAATAAAGCAGACAATGACAGTTCATATTTGCCCAGTTATCACCAGAGGTCCATGTCCATGGCTACTGATAGCAGAGGTCTCCCATCCTTCCAGCTGACAAGACCAAATCTCCAGGGTTTTGAGACCTTGACCCAAGTGTGATGGGTCCACCCATTTCCAGCTGTCCTGGCTGTTGTTCCTGCAGTCCTGGATGGATGTTCTGAATAGCACAGTCCAAAGGCAGCATCTGTGCTAACTGGGCTTCCTGTTCAAGGAACCCCAAATAACCTCAAGTGATCCCTACCAAGCACTACCCAATGACCTCAAGTCAGTCCAAATCACCTCAAGCAACCCCTGAGATTCTGCACCCTCAGCTCTCAGGGAGGAGCAGCCTGCACCACCCCACAGCAGCCCGTCATAACCAGGCTGGCAGGGGCAGGAATGCAAAGCAGACTCTCCCACAGCTTCCCTCCCAGCCTGGTCCCTCCATTCATCATCTTCCCAAGGAGCTGGCTCCTCACCAGCAGGATCTGAGCAAGTCAGAGAACTCACCTGGCTCATGGTAGCCCTTCACTTTTGCTGCACCCAGTCGCTACAGAGTCTTAAACTGGCTTTAAAAAAAAAAAAAAAATGAATATTGTTACACATAGAAAATGTATAAAACAGCTCAGTGGAGACAAGCCAACCTCCTGTTCATGTCTCATTCTTCCTGGCCTCCCCCAACCCTGTATAATGTGTTTGAAGGGAATGGGCAAAGGCAGCTATGAAGAAAACACACACTGTGGGAATTCACATGCCCACATCCACATCACCAGTCATGGTTGAATATAATGCACCTGCTCATCTTTCCCACTAGGCAAAAGAACATTTGAACAACTGTTCCCCCTTTGGCGTCAAATTCAAATTGAATAGAGAAGTTTCCGTGTATACTAGGAAACACACTTTGTGGTTCAGCAAGGGGTCCAGTGTGGTGAGCCCCTGGTACAACAGCAGATCCTGACACTCTTAACAATCCATTTCTAATGTTCCTTTTGCAGATGGCACCTTGATTCTTCCCAGTCACTGGTGGCCTCCCCCTTCCCTTTGGTCCAGGGGTTCCCTGCATTTTTCCCCAAAGTTTCTCAAGAGGGTGAACAGCCACAGAGATTTCACAGAAGTGCCAAGTTATTTAGAAAGACCCCATCCTATAAGAAAGGAAGAGGGATGTTGGCCATTCCTAATGATCTTTTGGCTAAATAAGTGATGTGAGAGAGAAGTGATGCTTTTGTAGATCACTCTTGACAGGGAACTCAGTTTGCAGACTCAGGAGAACAAAGATGTACTCTGGCAGGGACCAGTGGGTCAGGGCAGTGAATGTAACACTGGACAGATTTTTTTTTTTTTCCTGAATGTTTTTTCCCTGTTACAAAATGCCATTTTAGCAATTCAAAAACATCAAAGTCAATAAAATGGCTTTTTCTTCTTTTTTTTTTTTTTTTTTTTTTTTTTTTTTTTTTTTTTTTTTTTGTAAAAAGCTTCTCCAAATCCTTCTGCTTAAGAATGTCAGGATGGGATATGAATTGTAACATAAGGTGGCTGCTTGAGGCCAAATTTGAGATTCTGGGTATGCAAAAATCTGTTCTGTAAAAATCAAGTTGATGCTGAAGATGGTCCAGAAGACATTCTGCTGTTAGTGATAAGAAAAGCTGATTAAACCCTGTGGATTAGTTTCCCTACTATGTTTTGGGTTTTCTTTTCCTTTTATTTTGTTGAGCAGAAGATACGGTATTTTTTTTCTTTAAGTAAGAAAACATTAAATTATCTTCTCCTGATGAATTTTTCAGGCATAACCTCATATAGTAGCCATTGCTTCCCACTTAAATATTCATCTGTCCAGTGCATCTCAGTGTGCTGAGTACGTGCACTTGATGCAATGCTGAATGTTCCAGGTGGTGTGGAGTGATTAAATGTCCTACTTTTCTTTTGGTGTTTGTCCTACTTTTTTAGAGGATTCAGATGGTATGGAAAACTGCTAACAGCAATGATAGCCACAGATATTAGTACTCTCATCCTTTTCTTCATTATGAAAAGATTGTGTGCTGATAAATGCTTTTCAAATTCATAATTCTCATGTGGTGTCACAAATAATTTACAAACATCTATAACTTCCAATTTTGCAACCAAGTCTACCGAGTACAGTTATGTTCATTAACGATGTTTCCAAAACAAGCTTGAATTTTTCAAATAAAGCCTCTTTAGTATTCTCATACATGTTCAGAGCAATCAGAAAAAATGCTTAAGTGTATGAAAGATTTGAGTATCTCTAAAATGGCTGAATGGCATTTTTCCTGTGTTCATAACCATGAAAACACATCAGAGTTAGTAAAAGTGAGAAATTTTACCTCAGTTGCTGGTTGTCTTCAGCATCCCTAGCAGAGGGCCTTGACCCTGCTTTGGGCAGGGTGGTTGCACAGGGTGAGGCCCAGAGGTCCCATTGCATCTCCCCTGCTGGGACTTTGTGACACTATCTGAGATTTTGGGTCGGTGATTTTTGATGTGGGGCTTTTTGAAGAGAGATGCTCTTAGAAGAAAGGGACAGTGCAGACAGCAATGACATATTGTGCGCTGGTCTTTTTATTTGGCCTTACATAGAATGCAGTCTCCATTCTGAAATTCCTCCTGGCAAACATGTATGTCCTAGTTTTTGGCTTTGGCTGTCTGATCACCCTCAAGGTAGATCACACCTGCCATGCTGCTGCATGTACCAGGTACTTCTCTTTTAGGTGTCCTAGTTTTCTGCATGTCAGATCAATAGAAGCAGGTATTAGAGTGTGTGCAATGGAAAATGAGAGGATAAAGGACTGATCTTGAGCATCCGCTAGATTATGTGCTGTAGTAATTTTTTAGGCCAAGTAAAATTCCTACTCTCTTTTTCATAACACTGTTCAGAGGAGGCTGGAATGTGTGATTTTGTTTTCTTATGATTGCTAGGTGTTTTTTTGTAAAAAACAGACTAATTCATAAAGCTGCTCTGTAACTCTTAGCGCTTGACTGGGGAAGTGTCACCTAAAATTATCTCTCAAGTTGTGTATGAAGACAGGTGAACACCTCATCCTGGTTACTCATGTCTGACCCTTTTATGATGACTAATTTTTTTATCATCCTGTCTCTACCATCAGTTCCAAGCCTATTAGCAGGAGAAGCTTCAGACACATGATCATGCTTCAGGCACGTACTTATTTGTTACTTTGGAAAAGTCACATCCTCAGTCATCTCAGTGCTCAGCCACAGAATGTAAAGGAGCCAGTACAGAGGTTTTTGTCTACTGCTTGGCAATGCCCTACAATTGAAAGGACAGAAAATCCTTTAGTCTCCATTTCTGCCCAACACAATCTGTGCCTATGTTTGCATAAAAAAGGGACCTCTCTAGTCCAGTGTAGTCCTTCTGTCATCCTTACAGCAATGGAGAATTGGGACCCCCTCAGCCTGCTGGTTTTTCTGGCACTTGAGACTTGTTTATCGATGGTCTGAGGGTATGGAACAGCAGTGCTGTCAGTACATCCCATGTCATCATGTTTATTCTGTCTCTTCAGGTTCTTTCGTACAAGTAAAATGCAAATAGCTACTTGTGTTGCAAAGAGACCAAATTTACTGCTCGACAGGAGCTGTGTGTTTACCGCAGCGATGCAAGTCCGTGTTCCTGCCAGACCGAGGCAGCATTCTGTCAGAGTCTGCCTGCATCCCCCCGTTTTTCACATGATTAATATCCCTGTGCCCAGAGTGACAGGGCTTTTGTGCAGCTGATGAGGAGAAAAATGGAACCTAAATATTTCCATGTCTCTGATCCAGCAAAGGAGATTATAATTTGTTTTGTTTTAATTCTGCAACATCTGAACACCAAGCATGGTTTACACTGAGGGAGAGCCCTTTTCCTTGGTGGATGTGAGCAGCAGTAACTGGATACCTCTCCAGTTCAGGCTGTGGGATGGGAGCTCCAGCCTTTCAGGCACATCCACCTCTGTCTTTTCTTAACCCCAAGCCACAGGCATAGGCTTGGCTGCAGACACAGCTCTTTCCCTTCCTGTCCTAGAGGGCCCCTGGGCTAGCTGAAATCTCTGGTGGGCTTCCTGGTCTTTGTCTCTCTACTTCTGTTCTGGTTTCGTGTCCAGGGCCCAAAGCTCCTCCTCCGCAGTGTGTCCCAGGTCCCACTCTATTCTACCCTGCTCAATGATTTATGTAAGGGAGGGGAGCACTACAGCCACTGAAGCTAATCAGAGAAAGTTCCTGCCTGTGAGAGCAGAGAAAGTTCATGATGGATTCTCTTGCCCTCATTTCCAGCTCTGCCTGGAGGTGTGATTCCCTGGGGCAGTTGTGTCTGCAGTCAGTGCCTGCTCCACTGGTTTGGAGGAAGAACTGAATCACATTGGCAGGGTTTTTGGTTGGGTAACTCAGAGAAACTCTGCACAAGAATATTCCCTCCCTTCTTCCCCCTCCTTGCTCTTCCTTGGCTCTCCTGTAAGCAGAATATAACCTGAGCTTCACCCTCCCTAGAAGGAAATTCAGGAGTGTGCCTAGCGTATTTATATGGCAAAACCCACCACCTTTACACCCTGTCCCCTCTTCCCACATCTGAGCTATTACACAGAAATATTCCCTGATTCTCTGAGTTTATTAATCTTTTTTTCCAATGAATGAATAGAGATATTCACAGCTTTTGAACAGCAGCAGAAACCCATTAAGTTGTTCTGTGGTAATCTTGTCAGGAACTTGTTCCTTTAGCAGAGACACGTTTCAGAAGCCTCTACACTCACTCCCAGACCATTTGGATTCAGTAAATGCAGGTGCCACTGAGGCATTAGCGTGAGGCCTGGACCCTAAGCTTTGAGTGTAGTTAGATCTCTTCTGGGTCTGCTCCAAATCTGGGATCAAGGCCAGTGCCATGGGACTGGGCATCCATTCACCCAGCAGCACAAGCCCCTGCACAGAAACGTCTAGCACCTCCTGTGCTAATTCTACACTCCACTTCTCAGTGAAGGTCTCAGCAAGAGCTACATCAAAGACATCAATTTTGTTGCTGGTACAGGTTCCTACCCTCAAGAAAGTCCTGCTGACTGAGGCTGAGGTCACCCGTGTCTGAGCTCGTGCTGTTACTGTGGTACTGCTACGTATTAGAGGACTCAGCATAGAAAATAGTAGGATAGCAGGAGGGAGAGAGAAGGAGAGAGCCCAAATGCACAGTGCAGACCTGCCTGCAGGATGTGCATTCCCCTCTAAGCAGTGCCTATTTGGAAGGGATGTAGCTTCCACCGAGCAGGCTGGCAGCACCAAACCTCTCCTGTCCTTACATCTGCAGGCAGGAATTGTTACTTCTGCACTGAATCTCAGTGAGGGATGTAACCCACGAGACTCCTCACTCAGGCATTTTGCTTTTGTCAGGGATTAATACTCATTGTTTAACAAAAGAAATAAGTCATATTCTCTCTGTTTATCCCCATTGTACAGCTGGATGAGAGAGGAGGAAATTAAGGTTTTTACACTGTTCCTTGATTTCAGTGCATCCACAAGTATTACATATACTTGCCTATATTCACACTGAGGTACTGCCTACCCAAAAATCCAGCTGCTGCTATATACCATCCTGGTTATATCTCATAGCCAGATGATCTCGTATTCAGAAGAGCTCCTGAAAACTACTAATATATCTGCAGCAATGGTTCATTTTTCACTGAGGCAGTGACATCCTAATCTATGGACCAGATGGAGTGGGGCCTTGGGCAATTGTAATCAAAGAGCAACAGCCATAGTTTGAAGCAAAGAGATTCCCTGTTGGTTTTCTATTAAATGCTTCTATTTTCATTTTCTTTTGACTCAATTGTGTGCATCACCATGGCCCACTGAACACATCTGGCTGACATCTTAGATCACATACCCGGCACATTATTGTGTTTGCTCAGAGTTTCACTCCTTCCAAAGTCAGTGGCAATTCTCTGTGACAATGACTTGTTTTATCCGTGTCCTTAGGTGGAGTTTGGGGATCAACAGAAGCAGTTGCATTCAAAGGCAGGAGAAAAATCCATCACTGTAATGATGAACCACTCCCATTCCTTTTCACCAACCAAATACCTTTGCTGTTGTAGAAGGTAGAAGATTAATTTGTCTTGGATGCTGGAGTGCAAAATGTGACCACTTAGAAAAAGTGTAATCCCACTGAGTTACTATAAATTGGTTCTAGTTCAGTTCCTGCTAGAAGATAGATTCTACATTTTATACTGACAAGGATCTTTGCTCACAAATTGTAACTGCCCATTTCATCAGTCTGTGGAGGTCTTAATGTCTTCAGGTGTTGATGAACACATAATTGTATTTGGTCTTTTTCTTTTTTCTCAGTAAATCAGTTAAATTAGAATAAAATCTGATATTCTGCTTTCTCACAGCTTTCAACTATTTAAAGATAATTGCTTTTCCTGTGAGAAAAAAGTTGTTGAGGTTACAGATCCTGACATATATACTGCTTCCTTAGGTTTGGGAAGACATTAGAGAGTTCTTCCAAACATTTTCTTTACAAACTCTAGCATTCTCAGGAAATGTTCTTCAACAAACTCTGTGACTAGTTTGGTTTTGAACAGTTTCACGTTGCATTTATCTTCCAGAAAGTTACCAACTAATATGATTTTATAAATTGGTTTGGTTGTCCTCATGTTGTTAATTGACATGCTAATTATGACTGACACAGGCATTGCCTTTAAATCTCATGTTGTTTCTCTCCCTGCATACAGTGTGTATTCTTTGAATTCCTATCACATTATGATCTGGTGTTAGTTCAAAGACTGACTTTGCTTTTCAAGCTCTTTAGACATTCTTTTCACTTAATATACTGCTTTAAGGATCTATGATAAGATGTTGCTGAGGGCTGTGTGAGACTCTGGGACTTGACTAGGCTAGATTAGAACAGCCATGTATTTTACATTAAATGAAAGTGGTTTGAACCACAGTAACGAGCCAATACTTGTTATCCACACCCTCCAAATGCACAGGCATTATTGACTCCATTTATATGACATCTTCGCTTGCTTTGTTTTCTTGCTTTCCCTAGCTAAGAACAGATGGGAAGAGTAATTTAAATACCGAGTACCATAAGGTACCTGGAGTAAAGTAAATTAAGGAAATACCATAAGTGAGAGAATGAAGTGTTAAACTGCTAACAGGAGATTTACAATTAAGAATTAACAGAGAAGATAAGCTTTGCCAAGAAACAGCAGTGACTTCACAGAGTGAATCTCGCAGAGGATGGGCAGGGCTCTGCCATTACAAATACCTGGAGGATCCCAGGTCATAGAAAAGAGGAGACTCAAGATATCAAACATGTAAAAAAATGTATGGATTTATGCTCACTGTAGCAAGCAACATAAGTTGGGATAATGTCCATTCCATGATGAAAGAGGCAAGGAACACTAGACTTGACTTTGCTTCACAAAAACAAGTGAATACCAACAGAAGAAATATATAGGATGGGTAATGAAAACAAGGACAGCACCACATGCTTAGATGAAAATTATACATAGTGAAAATGTACAGCATAGCAGCCAAGGAGGAAATGATCTAACTGGAAATAAATAAGACATTTATTTTTTAACTGTTATACAGAAGCATATGTGTTGCCAGAAATACTTTTGGAAGATACTTGTAGGAGAGTCACACATAACAGAAAGTAAATATGGAAACAGAATGGACAGTGATAAGCTTATTAAGCACAAAGAAGTATGTGAACAAAACTAGAAAATAAATGGGCAACATACTGGAAAGGGCATAATTTGTTATATTGACCTCAACTTCCTTCACATCGTGCTGTGTGCTCCCTGCAGTTCTTGTCTTTAGGAAAGATACTCTTAAATCAGAGGCAAAGAGGGGATGTTGGTAGGACCACTGAATGGAGGATGTTAGGACCATCACAATAATTTTTGTAGGAACAAAGCACAGTTTCTCCTAGTACCAGGACAAATCTAAGCAAACAAACCAGAAAATTCTAGATAATGCAAATAATTCTGGAATAAATGATATAACATAAAAACTGCAACGAGTATGTCATGGGTGAGATGATGAGGGAGAGCCTGTCCACATAGATGAGGAAAATATGTAAAGATTCATTGGGAAGGCTGCTAACATTTGCCCCTAATCTGGCTGCTTGCAGCAACCACCTGGAGCACTGCTGCTCGCTGATGTTTAATGGATGTGCAGTGTCAATATTAATACAGAGTCTGAGAAACTGAAGGAGTTTATTAGGAGACTCTATTCCAATGGTTCACAGCACAAGAGTTAAGTTATGCATTCATTTCTCCAAGGACACTATTAGTTGTCCTGCAAAGCTTTGCTCAAAGCTGCAAAACAATGACTTCTGTGCCACAGATGCCAATGAAATGTGATATTGATGTGTTCTAGTAAATGAAGAGATTTTGGGTTTTTTCACAAAAAACTGAAATTGGCCATGTCACACTACTGAGATTGCCAAGCCAGTTCATCCTGGGAATTTCTACTTGCAGTTAAATACAAAGCTGGCAGGCATTTGGGGGGCCTAGAGCTATTCTCAGCTACCTGTATAAAAATGCAGTAGGTACAGCTTAGAGTGACGTGTGTAACGATCTGACTTTGAAAAACAGCAAAGCTACTATCCAAAGTTTTGCCCAACCTTGAACAGAAGTCAGACTGAGATTGCAAGAGATATGACTGAGAGAGAGACTATAGAGAAAATAAATGTTATTAGCAGAATGGCTTTTGAAATTCTGTAGAAACTCTCATTAGTTAGGACCAAAATGGATCTGTGAAAGTCCTTAAGAGACTGAAAAATTTAAGTGAATAGCCAGAAAAATATCCCACAGACCATTAAAGGCAGTAAGGAAGCTGGCAAAATTCACTAAATATACCAAATCAAGCAAGAGATTTAGATGGTTCGGTGAAGGACAAGCTTCAGAGCTGTGTATCTGCTTGTGTGTGGGCACTGTCCTTCCCATCACGTTACTAAAACAGTGGGACACAAGCAGCTATGTCCTCAGTGGAGTTTGTCACCTGGAGCACAAAGTTGTGTGAGCACACCTAGATCCAAGGAGGGAGGCAGGAAGGGGATGGTGAGCCTGTTGTTTCAGCCGGGACGGCTGGGCAGCCTCAGGATCTGCAGGTTCATGGATACGGGAATGCTTTGTCCCCAGTCAGCCTTGCAGATCCAAGAAGCAGCAGATTTCTTGCACTAACACTGGTCCTGAAATGTCACTAAGCATCAATTTATAAAGGAACACCAGGCTTTAAGGTTACAACTTTGATGGCCAAGCATCCCTGGCACTGCTGTGCTGTCAGGCTCTTGTGGCCATCACACACAAGTGATGGGAGCTAGGCAAGCTGTAGGGCACAGCTCCTGAAAGCCAGGCACAGTCTGATCACTTGGACCTCACTGTTCACAACCCAGCGTGTTCATGGGAGGTCTGCTGGGTCCCACCTCAGCCACCCCTGGGCTGTGGGGAACCATAGCTGCTTGTCCATCCACATCCTGGGCAAGGCTTTGTCCTACAGCCTCACGAGTGGATGGGAGAGCCTGGACCTAGCATCACTCACTGGTAATCTCACTGTAACAAAATGTGCATCCTGGTAATTTGGGAATAATTGTATCTTAGGTTAATAGCCATAGATATCTTCCCTCACCAAGTTTATTTACTCCATGACATAGTTACTGTGTCTTAAACAGAAATCACCCTCAAGGTATCATCTAATTACCTTCTCATCATTCTGCAAATCTGTTTCATATTACCAATAATCTTATTACTACAACTGCAACATTCATTAAGCAAATGGAGAACAATAAAAATACATACCGTAATAGCAATCAAATTAGGTTTGAATCTCACAGTGAGTGATGGATAATTCTGGATCAGATTTTTCTCATAGATTTTTTCCCCATTATTTTCTAAAAAGGTTTAAATTACTCAAAAAATTCAATTACAAGGTTCTCTTCTGGAACCTGGCCATTTTATTTGACCTGGTTGCCACAAAATGGCACAGTCAGGACCAGAATTGGTTGCAGAAGCTTCCCCTTGTGAGCAGAGAGACATCTCAGCAGAGACAACATTGCTGGGTTCCCATGGCAAACACCAGTCCCTGCACAGGCTAGGTGAACTCTGTGACAGTGATCCAACATCTTTTGGGTATGTCAGGTGCTTCCAGGTGACATCCTGAATGGGATTGCATGGAACTGGAAGCCATCACTTTCTTCTTGACCAGTAGTGGCTCCTGATGTTGCACTGAGCAAAGCAAACCCACAGATTTGTTCAGAGCCATCCATATTTAAAAGATTTGGGGCTTGATCCTCAGCTCAGGGGAGTAAATGGAAATGCATTCATGAAGTGCAGGTGGGTAGATTTTCAAGCTGTTCTTGCCTATCAGCTGTGCCAGTTTATGTTTAGGTCTGTTACACCTGCACGGAGCCATTTGAACATGTATCAAAACAATTCCCATCCCTAGCTGTGATCTGTACTCTCTAGTCCAACAAGAGATCATCATTTGTCTCACTGGTAAAATAACTGCTGAGGAATATAAGTGATTTTTTCCATCTGCAAATGCACAAAAATATATTTGGAACATCTTATGGGTACATTGCACACCTGATGGAAACATTTATGACTGCTTCTTCTCTGGGTACATCAAAATATCCTGAGCCAACTTCACTGTTTTTATCAACTCTACTCTTTTATTTTATGTTCATTCTGGCCTGGATTTTTTTTTTTTTTTTCTGAGCACCACAGATGAGTTTGTGACCACTTTGGTATGCTCTGCCAAATGGTGATAGCAGAAATCCAGCCTCTGAAGTACAGTATGTCCCATTAAATCAATGAGGGGATAGTGTGATATATGCTTATGTACATGTGCAAATTGGTGTGTGGGAGAGGGCCAAGGCAGAGAGAGGTGCCTGGATTTGGTTTGGACTCAGGAGAGGTTACTGGTCATTGCCTTTTTGTGCTGGCCCAATGCCTTCCTAGTTTGTATTCCTCCAAATAATTAAAATCCCTTTTTTGTTTTAATATGCAAGTTTGCATTTACCTCAATAATTCAGTATCACTACTACGAATATAATAGAAATACAGCTATGCCCAAGTACATTTTTTAGTGAAATGGGCAAAGTGATAATAAATAAGAATTTTTTTAAAACATAAAACTTTCCTGGATCCATAAAGAAAGAATAAAATGAGAAGTTGGAGGACAGTATCCCACCCCCGATGGTATGACAGCCTGTAAATCTCTTGTCCTTTTCCCACTTGGGTTGTGCAACCCTCCTGTCCAGGCTGTACTTGCCTATGACTGTGCTCCTGTAGAGCAATACATCCCAGATGATGGATGCAGCCAGTTTTAGGAGGAATGAGGCAGGTCCCAGAGGCTCCCACTATGCTGTTCAAAGAGACACAAGTCTTGTGGTGTGTAAAGAGAAACAAGAGATCAAAGGGAAAAAGCTCTCTGGCCAGCTCCCCTATAACTCATACCCTGCATCACACACTGCCAGCGTTTGTTCTGGTGCAGTCCTATCTGGGCTCAGTCAGGAAATGCAAAAGTGCAGTCAGCTTTAAGGAAAAAAGTGATGCATGCCCCTGGTTTAGTGTTTGCTACGTGTTGGGAGCTACCTGCCAGCCCAGTACTCTGCCTGGCTGAAGGTTCCATTGAGGACCCTGTTGCATCCTCCTCCTGTCTCCTCTGAAGCTGCTGAGGGAGGGGCTTCTGATCTCCAACACCCTCACACAGTTTAATGTGGGCTCCCTAGGATGCAGAATTTGTAGGAGGTCACTTTCTAGCCAGCCCTCCTGGGGCTGCAGGTGGGAGCCAGGACAGAGCAATACCTGGTCAGCTCTCACAGTGGTTTGCAAATTTGGAAATGACTCATGAGGAACTGGAAATCAGTGGCTCCTCCTGGCCATTCTCTTGGTGGATGGAAGCTGAGCTGTTCACTTTGGGAACTGAGTTTGCCCTCAACCTCCTTGGATCTCTGCAAGCAGAGGGTGTTCATTTTCCGAGCTGGCAGGAGTGAATGTGACAGCAAAGGATAAATGAGATAGGAAGGAGAACAAAGGGCTCTGCACAGAGGTGACACCCTTGAGGGCAGAGCTGGCAAGCTGAGACCTTGGTCTATTTGCACCAGCGTTGCTATTTGTAGCTGGATGCAGACAACAGTGAGGCAGTAAAATGCCTTTTATTTAAGGTGCTGACACCTCTGGAGAAAATGAGAAAAAGAGAGGTGCTAAAAGAAAAATACATTGCTTTTCATTCTTCTGTCCTTTCACTTCTTCCTTAAATTTTATGGGATGAACTCGCTCAATTTAAGTACTTGTCAGCAAAGGTCTGACAGGACAATCAAGAGCCATCCACTGTGCCAGCTGGGAACACTTCCAGGGGCCAGGTGCTGGCAGGTACCTTGGCACTGCCTGAAGGGAGAGCGTTGCTTCCCTCCTCCTTCTGCCCTCTCTCCTTCCCACCAGGGTTGTGCACCAGGTTCACTGGAACCTGGTGCACAACCTCCTGCATTCCCATTAGCAAGTCCTGCAAGCCCCTGGGCTGCAGGAGCACATTCTCTGTTAGGAAAGTGCTCCTAATAAATGAGCAGCTTGAATCTAGCTCTGCAGAGAAGTTGTGGGGCTGGTGAAAATTAATTTGTTACTGGCAAAATGGCAAAAAAAGGGACTGTTTTATACAGACTGGGACTATGCCACCTGGCATTTGAGCAGTGCTACCTCGGTAGATTACACAAGCTCTTGCAGATGTTAGCATCCATCCCTGCTTACTTGTGGGCAAAGCAAGGCTGGCAGGTGGGTTTCAAGGTTTCCTGCAAGGCCTTTCTGGATGGTGCTGTTACAGCTGGAGGAGGGAGGAAAGCCTGGCTGACTGCCTGTCCTGAGATACAGCTTCCCTCAGGGCATCTTTCCATTTCTGCAGATGTGTTTCAACTTGCCAGGTGTACCTTGGGAGCATTCAGATTCCTGACTCAGACAAGGTGGATCTCCATTCCAACCATGAGTGTTTCCGTGTCATCCTCCCTGGTGGGCTCCTCTTTGGGACTCAGTCCCAGAGCAGAGATCTCAACAACGACAGAGCCTCCCAGATGAAAGGAAGAGCCAAAGAGGAACCTTTGGCAGTAACAGCAATGACAGCTGCGACGAGCAAAGGTGTCACACAGGACACAGAGCTGCTGCTGCCACCTGCGTCCCCTGACTTGGCTGGGCCTCCCGGGAAGCTGCGCAACTTTATGGAAAAAGCTGAGCTCTGAACATAATATTTTTAGACTGGCTTCCTAAGGAAATCAAGGTTCTGTCTCTTCATGTCTGCCCATCTGTCCCCACCAAACTTTGGATCCACTGGTTATTTGCAAACAAGTTTGATGGAGCATAAGAAGTTTCAAAAATACTTAGGTTTCTATTTCTGAAAATTGGTAGCCGGGAAGAGACAAGAAGTGCAAGGTAATGCATGAATCTCTGTCTGACAGAGGGGAAGGAAGGGAGCACTCAGCAGTCATCCGTTCTGTCTGAAAGCTCTTTACAAACCTCAGCACATAGTATTTCTTGCTGCAGATATGGTGGGTAGAGAATTCCCAAATGGAATGAGCTAGGTTAAATGAAGCAGAAACTGCAGCCTGTCAGAAATACCCTAAATGTGAAACTGAGAACTTGAAGCTTTGTTCAATGCACAGGGCAACGTTTGACTCAGCCTCCTTTGCTCTGACAGGTTTGCAGGAAGCTTGTAAGAACACGTAACAGAAAAGGAAATCTGCATCACCGTGAAGGTGGATATTTGGGGTTGTTTCATGTTTCATGTTTTACCTGCTGAGGGCCTTGTGTACCTGCATGTGTGTGCTCACTTTATTTAGTCATTAGAAGGCATTGAAGTACCAAGTGGCTTTCTGTGCATAGTGGTTTCTAATATATGTTATAAATGCATGTTTTGTAGTTGGCTTTTCACATATAGTAAGATGATTGCTTTATGTGTAATATGTGAAGGTTGTATGGTATGTTCTTTTATTAATAGAATTTGAGAAATGTTATAAATGAATATTTTTAGATTGTAATAAAGTAGAGATGGGGGTTGTGCTTTTTTAACTCCTCAACTAGATAGAAGGCAG